>JANHJO010004676.1:97136-108646 GCA_032468235.1 Pseudoxyrhopus heterurus | reverse complement strand
CTGAAGCAGTCGGTGCAAGCTTAAATGGACTCCGGGGGATGGTAGAGGACAGGAAGGCCTGGAGGAACATTGTCCATCGAGTCGCGACGGGTTAGACACGACTTCGCAACTAACAGCAACAGTACCTGTACCAATGTGAGAACCAGTTCTCACAAATGGTTACAGTGCTGGCATTGAGAAGGATCTCCAATTTATCTATTCAAAGTACTTGGTGGAGATGCAAATTTTAAAAAGTGGAAGATCATTGAAATCTAAAACTGAATTCAAAACCATGTGCAGGGATCTTTCAAAATCTGAAAGTTAGATTTTAGAGCAGAATCTGCACAACCCAAACCAGTAGAACGGCAACTGGAGCATGGATCAACTCCAAAAGTTGCCTTAAATGGTAATAATAATAATGTATGGCAGAAAACTATTAAATGTATGGGGAAAGACCTTATCAGTTTTATTTTATGGTCCAGCTCATGAAATACTTTGCCTTTAGTCTAGTCACTGTTTGTGAACATGGTCCTTGGCAGAGCAATCAATAGTCAAGGCTAGGCCTCGGTTGAAGACAAATTATTCATCCCTGTTTTACAGAATTACAATTGCTGGGATTGGGAGAAACTTCTCAACAATCTGTAATGGAAATTGTCCCAAACCCATAAACTTCAAAGCTGTAGAGATTTGGACTTCTGGTTTGACTTCCGGCATTACTGGACGCAGGGACTGCGAATAGACTTCTTCTTCTCTGTGCCGCAGTGCTTTCCAGATGGGACTTAGAGGAAAGTGGCAGCTCACAGCTGCTCACAAGATGCTCTCCCAGCAAGACCAGCAGCGGAGAGAAGCAGCTGCTGTCCTGGAGAGCAGAGATGGAGGGGAGCAGGCCCCGAAAAGCTGCTCGGTCGTGCATGCATGTGTGGAAGCTGCGCATGCATGTGTGGAAGCCGCGCGCACATGCGTGGAAGCTGCACGAGCATGCATGGAAACATGCGCATGCGCTTACATTTTTGGTGAACCAGTGGTGGGATTATTTGAATCCCACCACTGGTCACATTATCTTTTCTTTTGGAAAAATATTGGATAGCATTGGTCAGCATTGAACAGTTAGGATTTTTAAAAGAATTACAAGGTCAGGTGAATTTAGAATACATTTGTAATTACAGAGTTTGATTGTTTTTTTTTAAGGAATTTTGTTGTTGTGTCATGCTTTCCTCTCCTCTTTGGATTTCAATTAGCAACATTTGTGGCATTATCTTCTGCTCTGATACTGACAGTCTGTTCAAAGAGGTTCAAGATCAAAATGCTTTGTGGCATATGGGTTTTAATGGCCTGGCATAAGCTGCTGTTTTTCTGGCATTTATAGACTGAGGAAAAGGGAAAAAGAAGCTAAATTGTGATCTGAAATGGCACCTGCACTGTTATGAGCACTGATCTGGCTGCTGGCAGGGCTGTTGTGGGGAAATTTAAAGATAGCAATCCCATTGGCCCAGTCTTTTTTAATATTTTTTTAAATTTTAATATCATTTCATCTTCAGTTGAACAGTGTGTTGACTGGGTACAAATATGGAGGAGGGAAATGGAGAGCTAGAGGGGGAATAGATTGACGCCAGCTGAACACCAGTATGGTGTTGTATATTTCTCTTATAAATACTTGCTTTAAATGCTATCTCTGTACATAGTAAAAAGCATAAAAGCCTCCACTGTTGTGTTTTCCAAGAGTTGTCATTCAAAAAGAGCCCTCTCACACTGCGATATGCTTAAACACAAACAAAATTAATGACATAAATTGTATTGAATTTAAGCAACCAAGCACGTCTGATTTGATGAAAAACATCTTGCTTAATTTACCAATTTGCACAAGAGGAAGTTAGCTTTCTAACTGGACACTCTGTCATCATTTCCCACGTTTTTTTTTAAGTCTTAGAAATAATGCCTCATTGCCAACCTTGTTCTAGGAAAGGCCATATGTTTCGCTAGAGTTTGCAGCTTTTGTGCGCTAACACATGCACATTCTGGCAGCCGTGCCACGAAGTGATAAAAATACAAAGAACATACTGCTTGGAGGTGTTCTCAGCCCAGTTCCCTGGCTTCTCACGACCAGCAAAAATAACTCCGTGCTGTGAAAATGCTAAGTCCTCAATATTATAAATTAATCAGGGCACAGTAGAGTTGGTGCGGTTCTCTTCCAGGGCTGGACTTCATTTCTGATGAGCAAGGAAGAGGCTTGCTGAAGGGTTGCCAGCTTAATAGGGCTGAGGGTGGTCTACCTTGTTCAATTCTGGAGACTTTTTTTTCCAGCAAGGGCTGGCAGGGAAGCATGGGCAGGGCAGATGAACAGCACAAAAGCTGGGCTGTGAGAGAAATAAGGGAGACCTGTGTGTGTGTGAGAGAGAGAAAGTGACAAGGAGAGGGGAGAGGAGAGGAGAGAAGAGGAGAGGAGAGGAGAGGAGAGGAAAGTTTGGCGAAGGGGTCAAGATGCTGACCTAGAAACCAGGAGACTGAGTTCTAGTCCTACCTTAGGCACACACAATCTCAGTCCAACACACCTTACAGGGTTGTTGTGGGGAAAATAGGAGGAGGCAGGAGTATTAGGTATGTTCATCGCCTTGAGTTATTTATAAAAATAGTAAAGGTGGGATAACAATTTTTCCCCCCAAGAATTGTTCTCTGAATGAGAAAAAGGAGGATGGCTGTTTAGGGATTAAAACGATTCGTGTGTGCGCACGAGAGAAGAGCAGATGGCTACAAGTGAAAGAGTGTTCGTGAGAAAGGAAGGGGTGCCTGTGGAGAAGGAAGAGGCAGAGAAGGATGGATTTGTGGGTGTGTTTGTGTGGTAAAGAGAGAAGTTCTATTCAAAGGGATGCCTTTCAGAAGAAAAGAAGCAGTCTTCTCTATTTCTGACTTGCAATAACTGATTTGATGGTTTGATTTCATGTAATGTAATTTAATTTTCTATCCACTACAAAATTGTGGCCCGGGCCTGCCAAGGAAAACAGGTGAAAGAGTTTTCCAAAAAGAGATTCCCTGCTTGCTCCATGCGTTAAATGCAGAAGGCCAGAGAAGTGCGCTGACATCTCCCTTACAAAGAACCAGGAAGCAGAAAAGACCTTCTGGAGGAACATGGCGAGTGCAACCTAGACAATCTGAGCTGTTCTGAAGCAACGTTCTTCGAACCTGGAGTGTAAGCAATTATTCTCCAAATAAAGCTATATTTCTTTGACTTGGTTCGATGTGTTGAAGTAGCAACTTGCACACATCAAGGAAGTAATCATCAACCCAGCACCAGGGACAGAAATTTTGTATCACCTCAAATTATCAATGTGAGGAGAATCAATTCATAGTCAGCAGCCATTTCCTGAGTGTGAAGAAAGTAATATTGCAAACCTTTTTTACCTTTTATTTATTTTTATTGCTATCATCATCGCATTCACCTACTACCTCAGCCTCTATAAAGAGTGATATTTCCCATAGTAAGAAGTTGATGAAGTTCCCATAATTCCTAAAGCTCTCTAATTCCATGGAGCAACTCCATAACTCACTATGGAATCTCACCAACTGTTGCAAGAAGCACTGAGTCCCGGATAAAGGCAATCCTTGACTCACAACCACAATTGAACCCAAAATTTCTGTTGCTAAGCAAGACAGTTGCTCAGTGAGTTTTGCCCCCATTTTACGACCTTTCTTACCACAGTTGTAAGGGAATCACTGCAGCTGTTAAGTGAGTAACACGGTTCTGCAGCGAATCTGGCTTCCCCATTGACTTTGCTAGTCAAAAGGTTGCAAATGGGGATCACATGACCCCGAAAAAGTGCAACCGTCATAAATACATGCCAGTTGCCAAGCGTCTGAATTTTGATCACTTGACTGTGGGAATGCTGCAATAGTCAGAAGTGTGAAAAACAGTCGTAAGTCACTTTTTTCAGTGCTGTGGTCACTAAACGAATGGTTGTAAGTCAAGGATTACGTGTAGTTTTGCCTTCTTCTGGAATGCTCCTAAGCTTCCAGGCTAGAGGAACACCTGTCCTTCCTGGAGATTTCCCATCCAAGTCTTCTCTAGGGCAGTTTAGTTTCCAAGCCCTAAGAAAATCAGCCAGGGACTGTCATTCACCAAAAGCGTAAGCTCGAATTTGGGAGTCATGGCCAACTATACAAATGGCAGTTCAAGATCTTCGCCATTCCAATCTCATCCCATGGCTGAAAGAAAAAAGAATAGATGGCAGTAGGTATGATTTCCCCCTTTTTTCTTCCCTGCCTACTTAAAACTAGTACCCCACATCTTGCCAGCCAGGTATCTCTGTTTTCTATTGATGAATCTGAGATCGGGCCCATAAAAAAAAACCCCAGCCAATTGGTTTTGAAATGTTGCCTTCTAAAATAGGTATATTTATTTTACAAGAAATATATTATGGCTCTCATTTTCCTCTCCTTCCTATTTCCTCTTTCTTCCAGCAATTGCTCCCTCAACACTTCTGTTCATCACATATGAAGAACTCTTTCTTCTCATTCCACTTCTCCTATTATTTGTCTGTTGATGTGATTTCTTCTCCTGCTGTTCCCCTGAAGCTATCACAGCAAGTCTCCCTCGCTTTCATGCCGCCTTCTCGCTTCTCTTTCTGTTCTCCACATTAAACTGGCAATGAGGCCATATTCTCTGCCTTATCCCAAGCAATTTGGGATCAAGGCCAGGTTGTTTAGGGGTGCCCCATTCTGGAGGTAACTAGTAGATTAGGCAAGACCCCATCTCCATCCTGCTTGTGTCTACTTTGCGGTTGATATTTAATTGTAATGCTTAATGTTTTAATTATTTCAAGCTTTTTAATTGAGTCGCTTGATAGTGAGATGGGCAGCATATAAATGTGATAGATAAATAAATAAAGCCCCACCTCTTGAAAGGTTTTATTTCCTCTGCAGAAACCCCCGTTTGGGTTTTTTTGTTATTTATAAAGGTAAAGGTAAAGGTTCCCCTTGCACATACGTGCTAGTCGTTCCCAACTCTAGGGGCCGATGCTCATCTCCGTTTCAAAGCCGAAGAGCCAGCGCTGTCCGAAGACGTCTCCGTGGTCATGTGGCCGGCATGACTAAACTCCGAAGGCGCACAGAATGCTGTTATGTGGTTAAGGGAATTAGGTATGTTTATGAGGATTAGGGGTAGAGGAGACCATATAGCCATCTTCTAATACTTAAAGGGATATCACAGGGAAGAGGGGATCAATTTATTCTCCACAGCACCCAAGAGCAGAACAAGAAGCAAGGGGAAGAGCTTTGTCAGAGGAGATCCAACACGCAACTAAGGAGGAATTTCCTGACAGTGAGAATGATTAATCAGTGGAATAGCTTGCTTCCTGGAGTTGTGGGTGCTCCATCACTGGAGGTTTTCGAGAAAAGACTGGACAACCATTTCTCCAGATGGTATAAAGACTCTTGCCTTGGGAAGGGGATTGCACTAGGAGACTCTGAGGTTCCTTCCATTCCTATGATTCTACGAACTCACAAGCAGCTTGGGATAGCAGCTCAACTCTTATGAAATCTTGGCCATATCCAAAGGGTGTGTTTCAAGGAGCTGCCATTCAGGCCTCTTTTATTTATACTGGAAATCCTTGAAACATCATCAGAACATTTGAGTATATGGTGTGTATGGTGTGTGTGTAACATTACTAAATATAGAATAGGGCTTGTCAACTCTGTTTTGAGCACCGAGGATTGTATCAGACCTTTTAATGGCATCCACCCCTCTTCCCCCCAAGTAAACCGATGGCATCTTGTGAGAGTTTAATATGCTCTGCGCAAGCATATTGTCTGCACAAATATTGAAATCCTGTGCGCTACTATGAAAAGGCAATATTAATGTGTGAATTCTGATGTATAAAGGATCAAAGATCTACATCGAACCAAAGATATTGCATAGGCATTACATCAATATATGGCACAAGGCTATTTGCAAAATGCTTTGCCATTTTGTGAACGTATATTTTCTGAAAAAATATTCTAAATATATTTTGTATTATTTACAGAAGAATATCTTAAAACCTTAACATGTTGGCCTTCCTTTCTGCTTCTTCAGAACCAAATTAAGTTTGGGAAGCCTGCCATATTTATTTCTATAAATAATATAATGGGTTTTTTTTTAAAAGAAACCTCTGTATTCCTGTGTCTGAAGCTTCTACCTACGTATCTCTCTGCATCAACAGGATATTTTTAATTTAATGGAAAGAAAGTGATAGCAGAGGCTGAAAGGGAAGGAACATTAAAATAAAATGGCTTTCCTGCCTCTTCCAAATAGCTATCGTTTGAAGAAAACAAATGCACATACATGGTCTATATGCCTATTGAACGTCTTTTGCCTCCAAATTGTCAAATTTGTAGCCTATTAGATGTCCCCTGCTTGAGTGCTTGGAAACTAGAGTTAAGGACATCTGTAAATGTTTGTTGACAGTGTAAGCTTTGTAAGATCTAATTTGGTTTTTCTTTCCCAGATAAGCAGGCTGGAACAGAAAGAATAGATAGCAAAACAGCATAGCTTTGAAATCTTGTTTCTACATGCCTAGCAATTTAATTTAATGTAATGATTTATGTGGCCACTCATTTTATAACAGTGACTTTTTATTCAGTTTAGGCACCATCCAGTGGCAGATGGACTCTGGACAGAGAAAAAAGAAACAGAGAACAAGATGGCAATTCTGGCTAATCATCATCATTGTCTTTTTAACGACCCCATAATCCCTTGCGGGATGGAGTCTGGGCAACTGAATGGAGCTGAATGTTTACTGACCGGATGCCCTTCCTGCCACCAATGCAGAGTTTTTTTCAGCAAATATATTCACAGTGTGCCCAGAGAGAGAAATATCCGCCTCTACCCAGGATCGAACTCACAGCCTCCTGATTGTGAGGCTAGAGCACCACCTCTAGGCCATCACACCACTCCGGTCCAATCCTATTGCAGACAATTAATATAATGGCTCCCTGTTTCCAGGCAGAATCATAATTTTTGACCTCTTCCTGCACAGTTGTTTAGGAAGATATGACATCACCCTTGCAAATGTACTATCCATTTATCAGCACCAATATCTGTCACACATAGCCCTATCAAAAAGAGATCTATAATAACAATTAATCAGAATCAAGCATCTACTTAAAACAAGAGTAAGAAAAACTGAGCAGTCTTCAATTTCCTAGTGGCTCTGCTGGATGGAGGATTTTGGAAGTTGAAAGTCCATGCATTTCAAAAAATGTCCAGGCTGGAAACCACAAATAGAAGAAAACAATATTTTTTACATTTGTAATGGAAGAATACATCTGTTATATATTACAGGTAATCCTCAATTTACGACCACAATTGAGCCCAAAATTTCTGTTGCTAAACGAGACAGTTGTTAAGTGAGTTTTGCCCCATTTTACAACCTTTCTCGCCATAGTTGTTGAATGAATCACTGCAGCTATTAAGTTAGTAACATGGTGGTAAAGTAACTCTTCCCCATTGACTTTGCTGGTCAGAAGGTCACAAGAGGTGATCACATGACCCCTGGATACTGCAACCATCATAAATATGAGTCAATTGCCAAGCATCTGACTTTTGATCACACAGGGAGGCTGCAATGGTTGTAAGTGTGGTCATAAGTAACTTTTTTCGGTGACTTTTTTGTAACTTCGAACAGTCACAAAATGAACTCTTGTAAGTCGATGATTACCTGTATGAAGCATTTGTGCAAAGAAAGACCACTGCAAACAAACAAGATATTTTAAAGAAAATAGCAATAGCACTTAGACTTATATACTGCTTTACAGCCCTCTCTAAGTGGTTTACAGAATCCGCATATTACCCCCAACAATCTAGGTCCTCATTTTACTGACCTTGGAAGAATGGAAGGCTGAGTCAACCTTGAACCTGATGAGATTAGAACTGCTAAATTGCAGGCAGCTGGCAGTCAGCAGAAGTAGCCTGCAGTACTGCATTCTAACCACTAGGCCACCACAGCTCTTTCATTTTTATTCTGCACACTGGAGCATTATTTTTTTTTTGCAATAGATTCATAATATATTGAGATATATACATTTTAAATAGAAAACTACTTTTCCTCCCAAAAAACCCCTAAATAAATAAATAAATAAAACCCCAACTCCAAAGTATCAATCCTTTCTTGCTAGCAGCATTCTAAGAAAACATCTTGCCGATAGATCTGCTTGTATTGTCCTTGGGACCATCTCAAGAGGTCCTTGGCACCCAGCTTGACCAATCATACAACCTTGTTGGGATATTGGCATGTTTCTAGGATTCCTTCACAACAACAGGAATGCAGTACTAATGCTCATTTTGAGTATTTTCCAGAATCTTCTCTAACGTACATAGTGTGTGCATCTGTTCGAAACAGCTGTGCAGAAGAAATAATGGAATGGATCACTGGAACTGGAAAAGATGAATTAGATGAGCAACTAATTGAACAGATCAACATTTCCTAAAATGTATCCTGTTTCGTTTAAAAAAATATTCCCCAGAAACACTACCATACAATGATCAACATTGAGAGTTGTTACCGAATGTCTTGAAAACTCAGGATGCCTGACTTTTCATGCTTCTTTTTCCCCTCCTTGTCTCACACAAGTGGGGTGAATTCCCAAGAGATCAACAAAGCACTGACTGTGTTTTCTGACATTAGGAAGAAGTGTTAAAAACAACAACAACAATACATAAATGAGGTAATAAACCAAATATGTTTTTTTTTTAAACAGAGCAGAATTCAGCTTGACTCACTCTTAGGGGAAAATAGCATTGCCTAAGCATGAAGGAATATTCATAACTATTGTATAAGAGGTTGTTTGAGTTTGATGTTTTTTGATGCTCTGATGGAATTTCAGAGCATAAAATAGTGGAATTAGATTGTAAGGGATTGCAGAAGTATATTAAGGAGAGGATTATTTTGGATGTAGGCTTTACACAGACAATTTCTTTAAAAAACACACAAAACATTATATTGATTTATTACTGTATTTGACTCAAGAAAAAAAGCAGAATATACAGACTTTCCTTATCATTTCATCCTTCAGCTACAAGAATTCTATGAGGTAGGGTTGGATTTAGAGAAAGTGATTAGCTCTGGTTGAGGGGAACCTTGAATCTGGTGTCCTAATTCAACTTTAACCACCATACTTCATTGGCTAGTAGCGTTGATCACTGTTGATCCTACGTTAATGGAACATCTTGTCATTGGAATGTTCTTTTTTATGGCAATTTTAATGACCTAGTTTCTACAGATGAAGAACCAGCTGAGACAGGCAACCAAAACTGGATACAGTGTTCCAAGTGTGGTTTTACCAAGGCATTATAAAGTGATACTAACACTTTATGTGATCTTGAGTCCCTCTGTTAATGCAATCTTATAATCTCATATAAACATTGTAGTGCAAGAAACAGTCCCACTGGTTCTTCATCTGCAGAAACTAGGTCATTAACATTGTCATAGAAAACAACATTCCAATGGCAAGATGTTCCATTGACCTATGATGAACAGTGATAGAAGAATAACAGAATAGTAGTGTTGGAAGGGACCTCTAATCCAACACCCTGCTCAGGCAGGAAACCCTATACCATTTCAGACAAATGGTTGTCCAATCTCTTCTTCAAAACGTCCAGTGTTGGAGCATTCACAACTTCTGGAGGCAAGTTGTTCCACTGATTAATTGTTCTAACTATCAGGAAATTTCTCCTTTGTTCTACAGCAGGTTGCTTCTCTCCTTGATTAGTTTCCGCCCATTGCTTCTTGTCCTACCCTCAGGTGTTTTGGAGAATAGCTTGACTCCCTCTTCTTTGTGGCAGCCCCTGAGATATTGGAACACTGCTATTGTGTCACCCCTAGTCCCCCTTTTAATCAAACTAGACATATCCAGGTCCTGCAACCGTTCTTCATATGTTTTAGCCTCCAATCCTCTAATCATCTTTGTTGCTCTTCTCTGTGTTCTTTCTAGACTCTCAACATCTTTTTTACATTGTGGAGACCAAAACTGGATGCAGTATTCCAAGTGTGGTCCTACCAAGGCATTATAAAGTGGTATTCACACTTCACGTGATCTTGATTCTATCTCTCTGTTTATGCAGCCTAGAATTGTGTTGGCTTTTTTGGCAGCTGCTGCACACTGCTGGCTTATATTTAAATGGTTGTCCACTAGGACTCCAAGATCCCTCTCACAGTTACTGCTATTGAGCAAGATACCACATTTATTGTACCTGTGCATTTTGTTTTTCTTGCCTAAATGTAGAACCTTACTTTTTTCACCATTTTCATTTTGTTAGCTAGCACCCAATGTTCAAGTCTGTCAAGATCCTCCTGTATCTTAAGCTTATCTTCTGGAGTGTTGGCAATTCCTGCTAGTTTGGTGTAGTCTGGAAATTTGATGAGTTCCCCATCTATCCCCTCATCCAAATCATTGATGAAGATGTTGAAGAGTACTGGGCCTAAAACAGAGCCTTAGGGTACCCCACTGCCTACTTCCCTTCATGTAGATACAGTTCCGTTGAGGACTACACGTTGAGTGCGGTTGGCAGCCAGTTACGAATCCATCTGGGGATGATGCTGTCTAACCCACATTTTTCTATTTTATCAAGTAGTAGGTTATGGTCTACTTTATCAAATGCCTTACTAAAGTCCAAGTAAATTATATTGACAGCATTCCTCTGATCCACTAATTTTGTCATTTTGCCAAAGAATGCAATAAGATTAGTCTGGCATGATCTGTTTTTTACAAACCCATGTTGGCTTTTGGTTATTACTTTGTTATATCTAGTCATTTGGTATGTAAAAGAATGATCAGTGTAACTTATTTGATTAGAAGCGACACATTTCTGAATAGCTAAGACTGGGAAGCAATTAGCAGTAGTTACTACAGTACTTGTCATTTTCTCATCTCTGATTGAGAAAGAATCTTTGCGAGATTTGACTTCCAATTGAGTCCAGTGATATTCACGCATGTCTGAAGAAGGGTTTTCCAAATATTTCCCGAATTTTTCAAGGGACTTGGGGATTAAGAATCAGGCAGATTTAATTCTGAGTATATCTAAAGTTTTTCTCCTTCATCTTGTACTCCCTTTGAATAAATTGCCTATCAAATTGATATTTGTGAACTTCGCAATTAACTTCAATAATTTTCTGACGGTGGGAGGGACTGGGAAATTTACTTGCACATTTTTGTGGGTGACAGTAGGAGAATAAATGTCACATTTTGTGCTACTGTCTCTGTGATAACCATAACACTAACAACCAATGCTGATAAGTTACTTTATTTTATTATTTTATTTTACCCAATTTAAATAATCTAGTTTCTATAGCAAGTACCTGAATGTACTTGTCCATGTACTTCCTTACTATTCAGCCTAAACAAGCATGTTCAACTAAGGGCCCATGGGCCACATGCAGCGGGGATACTAGTACTGCGGCCACACAAGATTGTAAACTTTTACATTATTTGTTGTTGTTAGTTGCGAAGTCGTGTCTGACCCATCGCGACTCCATGGACAATGTTCCTCCAGGCCTTCCTGTCCT
>JANHJO010004675.1:56831-67780 GCA_032468235.1 Pseudoxyrhopus heterurus | reverse complement strand
CCCTCCCGGGAGGCTTAGGCTCCTTTAGGAGCCCTCGGGCTGGGGGCCTGGATCGAGACCACAGAAAGGCCTTCAGCTCTGAATGGATGGTGGGGAATTGAAGGATTTATACTCCTTGCAAACAGTGGTTGATTCTTGCTAAAAAGAATGCATTTAGTTTTCTTTGAAGTCTTCAAAGAAAAACCAGAAAGTCCAGCTGCCTCTTGAAAAAAGCACCTTTGGGACAACCTGTGTTAATAAATAAGGGCAGAATAAAAGATTGTGTTAAACAGTTTTTAAATGAGGAACAGTGGATAATTTAGGATTTATTCATCTCAATTTAAATGGCAATCCATCTCAAGTTCATGACTCTAAGCAGCTAAAAATAATTAAAAGAGCATGCAAAGTATAAAAATAACCACACTTATACAATCAAACATTATACTCAGCCTTAACAATGCAACAATTGCACAGCCAACAATATTTGTCAACAGTCAAGAGCTGCTTTTTTTTTTCCATTTCAGAGACTGCTGCAATTTTCTTGCCAAGGTTTTTTTAGAAGTGGTTTGCCATTGCTCCTTTCTTGGGCTGAGAAAAAGTAACTGGCCAAAAGTTATCCAGCTGGCTTTGCGCTTAAAGTAAAACTAGAAAGAACTCATGGTCTCCAGGTTTCCAACCTTCACCATTACCTCAAACTGTCTATCAAAGGAGTTATGAAACATTGTAATTTTGAGATTTTTTTTCAGATGAGAGGTTGTTATACTGCTGAAGAACAGAAGCTGCTGGAGCAACTGAAAGTTAAATTGCTACAATCATGGTAGCAAATAGTAGCAAAAGTATAAATGGATTCAGTTTATGTTAGACACATTTTGATCTTTAACTAAAAAGTTAGATGTGGCAAACTTAATGGAACAGCTAGCTCAGTGTCACTACTATTTTATAGCTTGTTATCCTAGTAATAGCTATATTTGCTTGAAATAAATTTCATATACATGAGAATATGGTAGAGGCTATAACTTTACAATGCAATTCTGAATCCCACAGAGAACCTTTTTTTAGAAAAAAAATGCATGCTTAGGTTTAAACAGTATGCCATTTTAAAGACATACCTGTAGTATATATTGCTAAAACAGCCTTTCATACATGCTTATTCCATTAGACACTGGAAGACAACATCATAACATTGCATTGGAATGGAATTTCTTGAAATTATAGAAAGCTGAACTTCAGTTAAAACATCAACAGAACTCCCTGACACTGTTCAGAGAGGTTTCCCTTTCAGGAAATTGTAATATTATGTTAGATGGGTACTTGTTGCTGGTATTGTTGATAGTTGATATATTATGAATTTTGCTATGTCAATACACATGGAAGACTGGGAACAGTCAGGGAAGAAAAGGAATTCAGCAAGTGCAAGAAGAGGCAGCCCACCCAAGAGGTGGGTACCGTGAGAAGGAAATATTTCAGAAAGACTCCATTTTACCTGGCTTGCTTTAAATCTATGTGGTGTTAACGTTTTTAAAATAGTTTTCCCATTAATGATACTTGTCTGAAATCCATGTGATTCCCACTTCTTAACGTCGCTAGCTAAGCGGTACTTGACAATGCCTTAGACTAGACCTGCTTTACCAGACTGGTGCCTTCCACACATATTTGAACCACAACTGCCAGAATTCTTGGCCAGCTTGGATACATGGTTGGATGGCATTAATTTGGGGGGGATGATAAGCTGGACATTAAACTGCACTCTACTCAAATCTGGAGTGAAAGACAGGAGGCTGATTGAGGTAAGGAAAGATATGGACAATCTAGTACAGGAAATATAGAACAAAATTCTCTTTGATGTCCAAGAGGTAAAGATGAACGAAGAGATTGGGCAGATAGCAGGGAATGTTATCTGATCCACAATAACCACAAAAGACTATCTTGGTAGTTTAGTTGGCTTCTTCCCGTTAGTTGGCCTCTTCTAATGGGCACAACGGCCAAGCGGTTAAGATATTGGGCTTGTCGACTGGAAGGTCGGCAATGTAGCAGTTCGAGACCTAATTGCCTTGTGACAGAGTGAACTCCAGTTACTTGCCACAGCTCTTGCCAACCTAGCAATTTGAAAGCATGTAAATGCAAGTAGATAAATAGGTACCATTTCAGTGGAAAGGTAGCAGTGTTCCATGTGCCTTTGACATAGTCATGCCGGCCACATGACTATGGACTATGGACTTCAGACAGTGCTGGCTTTTCTGCTATGAGTCGGAGAATCTCCCTAGAATTGAACACAACTAGCAGGGGAAACCTTTACCTTTTTACCTTTAATAGAGTGGACTTTAGTCTTCAGCTTGATTCAGTATAATCTATATAAGTGTCACAATCTAAGGCTAAAAAGGGTCCTCCCAGGACGTAATTTTAAAGATTTGTACAGCGTATTAAAAGTGTTGCTTTTAATACTTTTTAAAATATGTGAGGAAATCATAACTAGATTTAAGCTACTTTATGTATTTAATGTATGCATCTGTATTACTTTTTTAGATGGATTACTACAGCACACTTTACCTGAGGATGCCCTTGAGGGTAACTCAGAAATTTCAGCTGGTACAAAATGCAGTGATTAATATAGTACCAATGTTGCAGCACTACATTAGCTGCCTGAATATTTCTGGGTATAGTTTATGGCAGGGATCTCCAACCTTGGTAACTTTAAGACTTGTGGACTTCAACTCCCAGAATTCCTCAGCCAGCTTTTCTGGGAGTTGAAGTCCACAAGTCTTAACGTTGCCAAAGTTGGAGATCCCTGGTTTATGGTGCTGGTTATGATATCTGAAGCCTTCCATTGCTTTGGTCCAGAATACCTTCATGGAGAATCTACTATCCCATGTAATGATGCTAGTCATATGAAATTTGCTTCTCCCTGAAATATGTTGGGCTGCTGTGTGTAAGGCTATTAAGACCTACCTTTTAAATATGCCATCTGGATTATAACACTAAACGCAAGTTGCTATTAGCTCTTAAAGGTATTTATTCTGTATCGTATTTGTATGATGATCTTTACTGCTTTATATTTATGTAAACTATCTGAAGTCTTGGGAATGACTTGGGTTATGAGACTTTAGAGAAAAATAAATAAATATGTCTCCATAGACAAATTGTTCTTTATTCACATATTCAAAATCAATAGACCATTTTCTAAGCATATACTCATCAGTTTGCCATTCTGATTCAATTCAAGTAACCAGTCACATTTTTTTTACTCTCGTCTCATTTTCAGCCATATATTCATGTCATCTAACACAAACATTTCCCCCTGAATTACATTTATTCAAAATATTGCATACTTTTTACCAAAAGTCATCTCAGATGCTTTCATTAGCACCATTCACTTGACTATTACATGTAGCTATCATTAACATATGGATTCCTATTTTCATACACACTCACAACAACCTAGCTGACACCAATTCATATTTCATAACATCCATTTTAATTTTTTCATTCATAATTAAACCTACACTTTCATTTCCTGAAATGTTTTCAGCTACTCCACTACACAATATCAATCTGCCTTCATTCAGATCACACTCTATGGGTGGGATAGATTGAAGCCTAGCAGATAGAAATGAAATGTAAAACAATGTTATTAGGTTGGAGAAATGGGAAGAAAATAACAGTATGACAAAGGCAAAGTTTTTATGTAAGAAATAGAAGTTAAATGAGCAAGGGTAGGATGGGGTTGACTAGATAAAAATACTTGCAAAAAAGAACTTTAAATAGTAACTGATTGTAAACTGAATGTGATCCAACACAGCAATGTGGTTGTGAAGAAGGCAAAGACAATTTTAGGTAGGATCTACAGAAGAACTATATTTTTTCAAATCACAGGAAACAATCAACATTGTATTCTATTCTTACTGGGCCGCGGTGGCTGATGTGGTAAGACGCTGGGCCTGCGCACCGCTGAGGCTGGCAGCTTGGATCAATTCCTGTGAGCAAATAAACCACAGAAGGACAAGAAAGAAGCCTCCCCTGATTGCCTACTGGCATTCAGGTGTCCCGCAGGTAAAGATAAGACCACCCAAAAGAATCCTTTTACAGAGGCAGCCACCTACCTTGGTGATCCCTGGCTAACACACGCCATACGCTAAATAAATAAATCTATTCTTGCCAGACTTTATCTCAAGTACTATATCTAGTACTGTGCACCACATTTTAGAAGAATTCAGAGAAATTTTACTAGGTTAAAAGAAGGGTAATGAAGATAATCAGTAGCAAGGAGCCAAATTCAATGAGAGTAAAAAAGGTAGATATATTTAGCATCAAAAAAATGTTATGGGAGGATAGGATAGCACTCTTCAAATATTTGAAGATATTACAATTTTACATATTCTTTTTGTTTGTGAATGTAGTTCATTTAAAAAAATCTCTCAGAATAAGAAAAGAAAGAAAATTATGAAAACCTGTTTCTCGTTCCAAACTACAGGGAAAAATATTTAAATTACAGAAAGGGAGATTCCAACTGAACACCAGAAAAGACTTCACAATATTAACAGCAGTCTAACAGTGGGATCAATTGTTCAGAGAAGTGGTGGAAGCTAAATAGCTATTGTATGGAATGCTTTAATTAATAGCCTAAATTGCCTCTTTTATCCCTATAAAAAAGTAATTCTACATTTCACTTTAATCAAATGTAGATTATGTCCTGACCTATTCTACAAAACAAAAATACAGGGTTTTGCATTAAAATGGTAGTTCATCCTTGATAAAAATTGACAATGATAGCTCTCCAGGTTTTTAAAATATATATATTTTAAGTTGTTCTCATAAATGCCAGGGTCTTGAACCAAGGAGTTGATGTAGATGATGAAAGCATTTTGTCACTGAGCTAGGACCCTTTACAGATTTCATTGTGGAGTTAAGCCCTGAACTGCAGTTCTGATTCTGGGTGACGTGATACATAGTATCTTGTTCTCAGACTCTGGTATTCTTCAACATTTTCTAAAGAATGTAGCATCTACAGATGATAAGGTATATGGAGGAATTTAAATTCTTTGGTGAACAAAAGTCAGTTTTACCCACTTTCAACGGTTAAATACCCAGGAAAGAATTAAAAATTCAGAGTGGGAGATAATTGGCTTGGGAAAAGCACTGAGCTGTGGTTTATAGTGGAACACAAACTGAATGCAAGCCAGCAATGTGATGCTGTGGCAACTAGAAAAATATTATTTTTCATGTCATTTGAATAAACATCATTATCAGAAACATGGGGGGCAATACTAACATTAAGATCCGCAATGCTGAGTAGAGCTGCTCACTCCTCCATATGATTTTGCACAGCTCTAATACTGAATTACATAATGATGCAAAATATTGGATATGATTACATAAGGATAAACAAAATTATGCAAAGCACAGGCAAGATGTAAAAAATAGTAAGCCAGAAAAAAAATACATGAAGTAAGAAAAAGAAAATACAGTTAAATCTAGTCTTTACCTACTCTCTTCATTTTATCAGTCTGTCTCATCCTTGCTTCCATCCACATTCCCTTTTGCTCTTTAAACTAGTCACTCTATGGATTTCCTTCATTTCCGTCTAGCCAACTTTTCTTGATCTTCCCCTTCCTCTTGCCTCCTTCATTCTTGCTTTACATATTTGTTCTACAATTTAGTCTTCATTGCATTATCACACTAGCACTGATGATGTTACCTAGTTTGGATAATGAAACATCTGCAAGAAAACAAGCAAGCTTAGAAAACACCAAGGACCTTTTAATCTTCATTCATTTTCTCTATAGCACTCCACCATATCAATGTACTTCGTTGGTACCACTCACCAATGAAGTGCATTGATATGGTGTACTTCATTTGTACCCAATTCATGTTCTTTCAGCACCCATTCATTCATGACCTTCTCCCTTGTTTTACTGCATGCACTTCCAAAACAGCCATTCAATTTATTTTTATGCCCCTATTGACATACTCAGCTTCATTTCCATATAAGAAAGTGATTAGAAGCATGGTCTTGTTCTTGTTTCTTTTGACAAACATTCATTCCGAAGACTCTGTCTTTGAGAGAGATGGGTGGTTCAGAAATGTGAAAAAATAAAATAAATCCTCACAACAAATGACATACATCCTCACTAATTGACCAGTTTGTAGAAGAATTCCAACCTTTTCTATATCCCACACTCCTAAGAAATGTTTGATTAATATTTGCAAACCTACAAAAGTAATTGTGGCTCAGGACTAGTCACTAAGGGACACAACTCACTTTTGTCACATCCCCTGAAATTCCATTTTGCCCCCGCCCTTGTGGAGTTGCAGTCACCCCTAGTTGGGATCCCCTGTTCTAGAGCATCTTGGTGTCTTAAAATTTCTCCAGCTATTTTCTCACATTGGGTAAACGTTTTATCAAGACACCATTTTATCAATGTGCCCCAGTTTTTCACCATGTATACATAACTTGGAGACATTCATCCCATTCCCTGTCAAATGCAATTACCTTGCTGCTTGATACATTAATTTTCAGATCCATTCTCCCGGTTGCGTTGTACAAACTGTCTAGCAAGCTGCAAATTAGGCTTGCAGCCAGCAATATGACATCATCTCCATAACAAAAGTATAGGCTTGTCCATGTCTCCAGTCAACACACCTCAAATAGTCCCTATTGATATAAATACTTTAAATAACCAAGAGTTCAATAATGAATAAAACCTTCTCTTATTTCCTGCTCAGTGTTGAACCATTTCTTAAGCATTCCATTTGTTCTTACTCATGATTGATTTCCATCATATATCACCCTTGCAGCGTTCAGCAACCAACCTTCAACTCCTTATTCGCAGGAAATATATTCCATAATTCAGACCAATCCACTTGATGTTACACTGCCTTACAAATATGCAGTAATGTTTCTTTCTCGCACACATACAGCCATTCAATTCCAGCCTGTACACTCCCTGCCTGGCATGAAGCCACACTGCACTTTCCAAATTTCACTTATTGTCACCTCTTGTGTCCTTCCAGGCTCATTTTTGCCAAAGATCTTACCAGGCACAGTAAACAAATTCCCTCTTGATAGTTTGTCACTGCAGCCCAGTTTGACACAGACACTCCTAACCAATCCCCTCCCGGGCACTGTTCCCAGTCATGTGGGTTTACAACTTATCCTTCCTCACTGACCTTGGCATCCTCCATCAGCTGGCAAGGGTCCCACTTATCTCCCTTTATCTCACTATAGGAAGCAGGAGATTTCTTCAATGGGTCTCACTCTTCAGAAATCCAATCTTTTTTTCCTCTGGGAATTCAGTCACTCACTCTGGCTCCAGTACTGTTTCTGGACAATCTCAATCCAGGGATTCCCCAGTAGCACTCTTGCTTTCTGTTCTTCCCCGGTGCTGCTGTTTCCACAAGCTATTCAGCTGATGCCAGACCTCTGATTTTTTTTCCATCTCCTGATCTAACCAAAGCCAAAATATTAAAAAAAAACAAAGGGCTGGGCTCCAGTCTCCTGATTTGTTTTCTAACTTGTTTGTCATCCCTCAGATGTTAATGGCAGCCACCATTTTCTTCTGCTACCCTCTTGTCACAATTTGTGCAGGGCTCACCACAAATACAGCCCCCACTATGCAAAAATATATCAGCTGCAACTTTATATCGAGTCTGGCACCAAGTCCACCACATAATGTACACATATATAAACTATGTATTTGAAACACCTACAGGTCATCCTAACCTTTACTGGGACCACAATTTCTGTTGCTAAACAAGATAGTTGTCAAGTGAATTCTGCCCTGTTTTGTGACCTTTCCTGCCACAGCTGTTAAGTGAAACATTGCAGTTGTTAAATTAGTAATGGTTGTGAAGTGAATCTGGCTTCCAAATTAACCTTGCTTGTCAGAAAGTCACAAAAGGTGATCACATGACCCCAGGACACTGCAACCGTCACAAATACATGCCATTTTCCAAGTGTTTGAATGTTGATCACATAACCACAGGGATGCTGCAATGGTCGTAAGTGGGAAAAAATAGTCATAAGTCATTTTTTTTCAGTACCATTGTAATTTCGAAGAGGCATAAGCAAATGGTTGTAAATCGAGAACCACCTATAGAGCTTTTTCTAAGCAAATGCTTACCAGTTACCATTCTCATTTGCTGTTTGGTTTCCCAATTTGGAGCCAGTCATTTCTTTATGTATTCTCTCATTCCATCCGCATCCATCTATTCATATCATACCACTTAGCAGTTTTTGCTGTTGTTACATGTTCTACTATAATTGAGAATGTTGCACATTTTTTTCCAAAGCTTATCCTCTATTCTTTCGTTATTAACATTCACTGAAGCATAATGCATAACTATCACCAATGTGTGGCTTCCTGTTTTAATATGCACATACCTCGTTAACTTATACCTTCATTTCTCTGCCTGCACTCATTAACTTCCCTTCATATAACTCTATTACATCTATTCTTTTTCTCTTAATTTCACAGAAAACAGCTCTATTTTTCTTTCTCTTATTTCATTTGTTAATTCATAGACTTTGCTATTTATTTGTTTATATTCCAAGTTACACTCTTCCTCTCTGCTCCCATTTTTTCCCCAAGATATTTGAAGAACCACTGTAGCTAAATTCTAGAATGAGGCTAACAAAAAGAAACCAAAGATGTTCTTCAGTCACTAACAACAGTGGCTGCCCATTTATATCCTTTCATTCTTTCCTGCCATTGAGTTCTTTGAAGCTATAATGCAAATACATAAATGTCTACTAGAAGAACCCAGTTTGAAGATGCCAGGCCTTTTAAGTAACTATTGAAATTGGATTGCCAAATTTAGCCTATTAAAACTTAGGTGGGGATTATTGTTGCTATGTCTTTATGGGTATGTATGTATGTATGTATGTATGTATGTATGTATATATATATATATATATATATATATATGTGTGTGTGTGTGTGTGTGTGTGTGTGTATGTGTGTATATATATATACTGTATATATATGAATTGGAGAGTTGTCTTTTGTAAATATCCAATAGAAATATTTATATTATAAAAAAGAGTTTAAATAAATTAATTGAAAATACACATTATTAAAGTATCAACCTAGAAAAGCTGCAAAAATCAGTTGTCATATTGTGTATACACAATATACTGCTTTCTATATGCTGCTCATTGATTTTCACAAATACTATAGAGGTACTATTTTGAACAGTATAGGTAGATTTTCATAGAATTATGATTTTTCTTATATACACAGAATTTTTGTATGTATGATTTTGCATCCATGTAGGAAACATGTCTATAACCTATTATTTCATTCCTTGTTATATGAGACTATTCCTTGTTTCAGGTTATAACAAATCCTTACTTCTGAACAGAGGAAAAACACATTTTTCTGGCATTTTATAGACTGGAAAAATCTATATCATGCAAGCGTGCACATATCACAATCGTAGGGTATTCATTGTACATTTCTTTCTCTTCTGTGGACTTCATCAGTTGGCAAAATCTTGTCATTTTATATTCGGATCTATTTCCTGAAGTTAGTGTTTCACAATAACTAACTGGCCAGTACTGATAAATGATTTTGACATATATGTTCCACTTCCTTGGGCTAGTCTATTACATCTCTAAATAGTTTTCTGATTGGTTACTTCAGGGACAGGTAACCCTTTCCCCACTTCTTTTTATTCTTTTAATTAAAATAAACTCAATTCGACGCTGGCATGTTGCAAAGCAAGATGCTGCCTTCTAACATGGTTGTCTTTTTCCCCCCTTACAAAATTCCTCCAGATCCCCATATATGACCCATAGAATTCTTAGAAAATGATGAACGTCATTGTGTGCATCCTAGTGCTTTAAACTTTCCAGAAAAAGAAAACAAAAACAAAAATTGCTGGAATGGTAGAAATTAGAGCCAGCGCTGCAGAGTTTTTGTCCCGGTGAACGGACATTTTACAACCCACAAAGCCAAGCATGTTTGTGAGGTTGCATTGTTACAAAAGAAAATCCTGCACTTTTCTCACATGCAAAACTGCATTGGTGTTAAACTGTTGCCTGTTTGTTGAGAAAATAAACCCAAGGAATTTGATTTTTGGCAGAGTAGCTTAAAATCCATATACTGTAGCTGTAGGATAGGCTGGGGAAAAGTTTCTCAACTTTGGCAACTTTAAGATGCATGGACCAACTTCCAAACTTCCCCAGCTGGAATGGGAAGCTTAATGATGAATAAGAGCTTATCATAATTGTGGTATCATAAATAAGTGGGGTGGGATGCGGACACTGGAGCTGGGCAAGAGCACTGAAGCTGGTATCTGGGGAAGAAATTGAGGCCTTTCTTTCCAAAGAATAAGTCAAAGAAAATAAAAAGGAGTTATTCATCCCATCTTCCCTTCAAATTCTTAACTACTGTTCTTGATGGAAATTCTAGTAAGCACATCTGTGGCAAAACCCAATTAAGCACAGTAGGATTTATTTTTCAAAGAAAATACACAGACATCTTGGTACAATAAGTCTCATCAATCTCTTCCACAAACATTATTTACAAGTTGGGCATCTTCCTGCTAAACTTCCTATCATGTAATCTTTTTTTTTTTGAGGGGAGGGGAGATTGTTTGTTTGTTTTTCTTTCTAACATCCAGAATTATTTGCATTTTTCAGGCTAGTTTTCCTAAAATTGTGCCTGGGATTTTATGTTTTCCATATCTTATTTATATTGCTTTATTCGCTTTTCATTTTTAGGAGAAATATGTGATAAAATAATCTTCTAGCTTTTGAGGTAAAGTCAATTTGCTTGAAAGAGCTGGATTTACTAGATTAGTATATGAAAAAGTCCAAATAGCATCTATCTGGGAAGGAAGCAGCTTGTGTGACCTCCCCATGTAAATGAGTTAACACCTCCTGCTGGCTGTCAAAAGAAGTTGCACAACATAGAATAGCTTGGCTCAGAGCATATGTGAAAGGTATTTCAATGAAAATAAAATGAACAGCT
>JANHJO010004675.1:42281-53361 GCA_032468235.1 Pseudoxyrhopus heterurus | reverse complement strand
CTGGCTGTCAACAGAAGTTGCACAACATAGCATCGCTTGGCTCAGAGCAGATCTGAAAGCTATTTCAATGAAACTAAAATGACCAGCTTAATAAGATGAGAGGAAATTAACAGTACAATTCACCTGTTGGGGATCAGGCTGCAAACAGATCTTAATTTCATAAAGTTTGGGAACAAGGCTAGTACTTTAGTTCCTTTCACTCAGCGATTTCCCTCTGACCAGGGACTGCTTGACAAATCAGAACAAGCATAGATATCCCCAGGGCAGACAGAGAGAATGACAACAGCATCAGACCAATGCCTAACTAATAATAATGGCATCATCATTGCACATAATGGCAGCGTTTGCCTGATGATATCTTCATGTAAATGTCATGGCCATTTTGATGTCAGCATGACTTGTTATAGATGCAAGGGACAGGAAGCCAGTCTTCAGCTAAGAAGTTGTACTGTTCTAGAATTGTGCTGCAAAAGTATTTTTGTAGTATCAGGAACCTTTTCTTTTGCCCAGAAAAAAAATCACTAGTTTGCTTTTTTCCTGAACCAATTTGAGGTCTGGTTGTTTCAATTGTGCTTTCCTGAAATACATCTTCCTGGGAAATTCTGAACAGCCAGAAACAAGTTTTATCACCCAAGAGGCCCACCCAGGTGGCGTCTACTTTTTAAGTTCCTAGTGTTACGATTAGTTGTCAGTGGACATAATAGATAGAAGAAAACTATGCAAAAAATATCCCAGCATTTCTGTCAGCCTGGGGTTGAATCTGTTGGGCCTGGAGTGTCACTAGTAGTTCATAAGCAAGTTCTGGTAATTCCACATTCTGTACTGAAACAAACAGGCACAAATTAGGTACCCATTTCTGTCACAGAGCTCAGTGTTCAATGTTCACTGATTGTATTGTTTTATTGTATATCTTTTTGTAGTTTACATAGCACTGTGGGTACAAGAAATTGGACTGCAAATGAAATGAAGCCTCATCGTTTATGCTTCAGTATTTTTGTATTATATTTTCAATTTGTGTCATTTCAAATTCCATCCATGTTTATCCCAAAAGGGATGACAGAGCAACCGAGTGTGTATTTCTTCAACTTGGCAACCAAGGAGAAGCTGGATTTCAGAATTTGGCAGATAAAACAATAGGCTACATCCCTGGCATTTGGACCATAATTTGTCAGATCCCTGCTTTAAAGTCTGACTGACAAGCCAGGAGCTTACCTGAAATTACATGCTTCACAAATGGCTGTCTGGCAGATAACAAGGAGAAACTTGGAAGCTGTTGCTATAATTTGGTCTTCTTGAAAGAGTGCAATCAACTCCGAATAGGAATGGTAAGGTATAAACAGGCGCTAGGATGGGTTGAAGAGTTAGCTATGAATTATTGGCTCTTTAGTCCACTTTAGAAAACAGCAGGACTCTTTCACAGGACTAGAAAGCTTCAATTAGATATTTTTGCACCTTCCTGGAGCACATCACTACCACCCATGCTTTTGCTTTCCAGGTGCCTTGTACTAGAAGAATGGAACTGCTTTCCATCCAAATCCTAGGAGTACTTCTGTTTCTTGTCTTTGCTTACTCCAGAGAAATTACGTTATTTCACTCTTTTCAAATGCATATCCAGGTGGAGTGGCTTGAAAGGAGAATACTACAAAATACTTTGCATTTGCTGAGTATGAAGAAAAAGGCAATTAAGAAGGACACTTGGGGGAGCATATGGCACAGGGGAAAAGAGCAGGAAGAAATAAAATAATTGGCACAAATGGTTATCGTTTTAATTTTCTGACAGTTGTGCAAATTCTTTTCCAATACATGTTATACACACACACACACACACACACACACACACACACCAGTATATTAACATATTATCAGCCAAACTAGTAATTTCTGCAGAAAAAAATGATATTTTAATCAAATCACTGTAGTTAATCATGTATATGAATAATATGGGGAGAGGCAATGCACTTACATAGTATTATCCGTAGCTATGTCTGTATGCCAAAAGATACTCCAAAATATCTCTATAAATATGCAAAATAGTGGCTTTTTATGAAAAACTGAAGGCATAGTTCTTAATCCTTCATTTTGTTTAACTGGAGAAGGGGTATTCATAAGCACTTCTGCCTCTATTTTTTACTGTTGGCTCCATCTTGGTGAGTTCTTTGAAAACTGTCACGCGTATTGTTCATCTGGAAATCTGCTGTTGCCCAATCTTCTTTTTAATATGCAGGTAGGGATTCGTTCACAAACCAAGATATTAAGACTGGTGGAATAAATTTAAGGTTAAACTTCCAGGTACCATTTATACCAGTTATATTTATTTATCAATTAATTTATGAACTCTAGAGACCAACGGACTCTAAGCAATTCCTACACATTAAGAGAACAATAAAAATAAACAGATTGTGCTCAGCCAGGAGTCAAACAGTGTGTGTGTGTGTGTGTGTGTGTGTGTAAATAAAATATCATTCCATAGGAGTTCAACCCCCACCCTGTCCTAAGATCTAAGGGAACAACATCAGGTGGGGGCAAAATATAATTAAAGGGCATTATGAAAGATGTGGCAGTATATAATGTATGTTTTTTGTTTATTCATTTATAATATTTGTACACTCTCCTAATCCAACCAGACTTTGGGCAAGGTATACCATAGTCAAAACAAGAGCAACATATTTAACAAGAAGATCAAATAATAAAGTGTCAGTAACAGATCAGCACAACATAGGCACTCTTCAGTTAAACTGACCTCAGGACAAAATGCCCACTGACATCGCGCTGCTTTCTAGTTTTTGAAATTCAAGTAGAGTAGAGGCCATCTGTATCTCCAGAGGGAACATGGTGCTTAAAATGAGGACTGCCACTGAGAAGGGCTGTCCCCATGTCATGACCCGAGGAATCTCACAAAGAATGTACAGCTACAACCAGCTTTGTTATTAACTGGACCAGATGGGCAGATTTGATTTGGGAAGGCCTTTCCCTCTCCCCCTCATCTCCCTCCCTCCCTCTTTCTCTCACTTGTGCATGTAAGCCAGTTACTGCAATAATAAGTGGCTTGACTAAACTTTAATACTGAAATGAAGTAACATTGGTAGATGACAATACCCAGTAATATGCCATATTCCAATTTGTACAAGTTTTATTCTGTGTAGGTATATTTTTTTTCTATTTGTGTGTGTGTGTGTGGGGAGTCTTTCATTTCTCTGCAAGACATAAAAATTGAGTTAGAACATAACAGCTCTAGATCCAGGTTAAAACAATGGAGTAAATATTGTATTCATGTTATACATTTGCATGATGTATTTATTTTCTAGCTTAAAATCATAAGGATATTAATTGAACTTTGAAATGGCTGCAGTCAGCTGGTTTAAGCAACTGCACAAAGGGTAAAAGTAAAAATGAGGAAAAGTGAAAATATTATCACATTCCAGCCTAGGAGAGACTGCATTGCACTGGTGTGCTAGAATGCTGTAAGTTAATGATGTTTTCAGCTACTCATATTCAATTTACCAGGCTACTATACTTCTGGCCTATTAGATCCATTAAGTATAGCTTTAATCTCAGAACTGAATGGCAAAGTAAAAAGAAGAGCCATGTTTGCTTTTTCAGAGTGTCCATCTGAAAATGAATCTGTAGATTATTATTTCTAACTGCTGCCAGTATTGGTTGTATGTGTAATATTTATTACAGGTTAGCAGTTGCTTAAAAGGTGAGCACACAATAAGATACACAATCAGGAATTAGAGCATCTAGAAGAGGGAGTCTGACTCCGAAAAACTGATTAAATTTTTTTCTCATTACTAATTTGTTCTGTGATGATGAAAAACAAATAGTAATGAGAAAACCAGTGGCTAATCTAATCTTTATCTGGACATTTTACGCTAGTTGCATAGATGAGTACACTTTAAACCACACTTGAGCCCAACATTTCTGTTGTTAAGTGAGACATTTAAGTGAGTTTTGCCCATTTCTTGCCACAGTTGTTAAATGAATCAATGTAGTTGATAAGTTAGTAACCTGGTTGGTAAGTGAATCTGGCTCCCCCATTGACTTTGCTTATGAGAAGGTGGCAGAAGGGGAGCAGATGACCTGGAACACAGCAAAGGTCATAAATACGAACCAAGCATCTGCCAAGCATCTGAATTTTGATCACATGACCATGGGAATGCTGCAAAGGTCTTAACTATGAAAAATGTTCATAAGTCATATTTTTCAGTGCTGTTGTAATTTTAAATGGTCACTAAACAGACTGTTGTAAGTCAAGGACTACCTGTATTAGAATATGAATATTACTATCAATTTTACAATATGACTATCACAATACAATCATGTTACAAAATCAGCACTTTGGAGCACAGAGAAGCTGGGCACAGAAGAGAATCCATATTAACGTTCCTTACCATTTCCTGACTTAATATGGCCAGGTTGAAATATGTGTTTTTATGTGTAATTTACTTCCAAAATTTGTACTAAATTTTGTTCTTTCACATTCTATCTCTGTCACACTGCTCTACAGCTGAATTCCATCTGGTGTATTTAATGTCATTAGATCCCTATTTTGAGTCAGTTCCATTACAAATCCACTTTCTATTAGTTGTGGAGATACCTTCTTTGTGGTAGCACCCGTCTTGAACTGGTATCCACCCAACACCAGATATTTAGGTGGCTCCTACCGTTGAGATGTTCAGGAAGAGAAGATCTGACTATTTTACCAGGCCTTGTAGTAGATTGATCGGGAAGTCACTGATGAATGGGTTTTCCCCCCTCTATTTAGTTATATTTCTGTCTTTGGGCCTTTTTTACTTTTTGTTATTTATTATTTTTCTACAGTGGTACATCAGTACTTGACTGCTTCAAAACTTGTCAAATTTGGTATTAACATTTTGATGTGAAAATGTTGTCCTGATACTCTATGTTTGTTTGCTGTTTGATGTTCTGCGATAGGAAAAGGGGGATAGCCATGGAGAACAGACAGGAAGTTGGCCATGCCAGGAAGGTCACTGCAAAAGGAAGAGGGGATGGCTGCAGAGAATGGATAGGAAGTCGGACATGCTGGGGAGGTCACTGACGTAGGAAAAGGGACAGACAGGAAATCCTTCCCCACTGAAACAAAGGGTCACATGGTTTGTTTGACACTTGTCATTTTTAGTACTCTTCTCACCTCCTGGAACCAATTAACTATGAGTACCGAGATACCAGTATATTTATTATTATTTTCTATTAGTTATATTGCTCTTGTTTTTGTCTACCGTACGCCACTCACAGTCACTAGGAGTTGAGTGTTCTGTAAATTGTATGCATATATGAATGGAATAAATAAATGCATGGATCTATTCTTGGACCACTTTGTATGCCTCATTTGGGAAGACAGCTGCTACCCCACACATTGCCGAGTTCTGACCATCTCCAGCATGTCACTTTTAATGCTGATTCCTAAATTACCACACTCCTCTTTCTGTACTGTTTTCTCTCTCCTGTCTCTTTTCCTCCATTGATATTTTCTCACATTCATTTTCCTTATTCTTTGATTGCAAAAACAAAGAGGCATATTTAATTTCAGTGAATAAGTATCCACCCCATAAAAAGATCAACCCATCAAAAGGAAGCTAAGGTAAAGAAAGAAGCAGCTAAGAAAGTCAAAAATAAAAGGCACATAAAGGGCACAGATTAGGAAATAAATCCAAAAAATAGCAGAATCTGCTTAAGTAGCAGAATCAGATGGCAAGAACAATAAAAATCAGCAAGAAAGATATTTTGTCCCATTTTTAAAAAAAATACAAAATCTGCAAGTCCAATTCTAAATGTACAGCAAGGGAAACCACCAAGTTTGAATAGAATTGCTGAAGAATATTTTTATTCTTTTTATTTATAGAATGCTTGTATTTATACAGCAAATATCCTGGGTCAATCAAATAGTATGCCAATTCCTCTCCAGGGTCAAAGTAAGACTCTAAACAGAAAAGGCCCCCAGATATCAGTTTACCTAACCCCTCCACCACTGCTGAAGGTTTGTAGCTCTGTTTTTTATTGTTTTAGGCTAGACCTGAAGAGTTCTACCAAAAGAATTCCCTTTCCACTGCTTGCATTAAGAGGAAGTCATAAGAACAGCAAATGTATAGAGAGCCTAGCAATTCCTACTCTTTTCTTATATCCACCTAGCTCACCGCTCGTCAGTTTTCCCAAAAATATTGAGAATAGTGTTCCATCCTTAATGAGACGTGAGGGAAAAAAGTGCCCCAAAATCAAGTGACATCTATTGCAATAGTGTATTCAACCCTTTGGATGTATTAGACTACTACCCTAGTAAAAAGGAAAAAGAAGAAGCTAATTTTTACCATCTACTATCCAGTACATGATGGTTGAGGATATCCAAAGTAACAGTTTATCCCATCTGGAGGATGTTGGCAGAGTCTAAATCATAAGCTTCCCATTCCACAGTCGCCTTCCTTACTCACCTTTTTCTTTCTTTTGTTCCATTCTCTGATTCGAATTTTCCAGCACTGGTAATATTGTTACAGGAAGTCTTCTTGAAAGCTAATTGCATCAGGAGAGGCTCCATAGATTATAGGACTATTTCTTCTGCAGTAATCTTGCATGGATCATAAAACACTTAAAACCTGATGGGGAAAATTCATCTTTAAAAAAATGACCTTGCAACTAAGGAGCCAAGCCAACATATGTCTTTAAAAGTTTGGATATTTTCAGGTATGCTTTAGGTTTTAGCTTCTGATCCATAATGACAGTTTTCATAATATAAAACTCCAAGAAAGCTAGAATTCATTCATTCAAATAATGATCCTCAACAGGAATAAGGGCAACACTTTTGGTTTTAAATATGTATAACCAATAAAAGCATTAATAATTTCTGTGGTGTGGATGTATTTGTGTTTATGTCAAAGGGTTGTTGAAGCATAGATACATTTCTGGTGTGTAGACTATTAATCTGCCACGATGACACTAATGTAAGAAATTTCAGTCTGACTGCTATGCATGCTACTTTTTAATGGCATGTTTCATTTTAAGTAACCCAACTGGCATATTCAAAACATAATATATATGTCTAGGGTTATAAAGAGTAATGGTCAACATATATGTATCTTAGATGGACCAATTTATACTGTAATTGGTATTTTTAAAATGACTTTACAGGAAATAGATATTATACTTCCAAGAAGACCCTAGATATTCGAATAAATCAGCATTTCCTTTAAACATCTACGAGGAAAAAATATTTCTTCCATTCCATTTTTCCCTGTATCATGTAAGTAAACAGAATGCATTTTATAAACTAATTTGGCTTACATTTACAATTAAATTAACATAGCTAACTTGCAGAATGCTTTAGAAAAAAAAAAATAATACGAGAGATTTTAAATAATATGAAGGACTCAGATATTGAGTTCTTCAATGTTCTTATTCAGTATATTTTCCTTGTGTTAATAGTAAAAGCCAGGGGTATCAAAGTGGTGGCCCGTGGGCCAGATATGTCATGTGCAAGCCACGCTTACCCCAGCTCCACGAATGGGAAAAACATCACAAAACATCATGTGATGGCAACATGATGCACAGGTTTGACACCCATGGTATAAGCATTATCAATGACAAATGAGAAAGTTTTAACTTTTAAAATATTCATTTATTTATCTTTCATATTTCTTAACCTCTCATCTCCTTCCCTGTTTATTTGTTGATTACTGAAAAATACAATTAACTGGACTATTTGTCACAGTTTGTACAAGAATTCTCTGTAATCCTAGTTCAAAGGAGGAGGATTGGGCCTCCCTTTTAGGGACGTGGTTCATGTGGTCTGTTTCAGCAAAAACAAAAAAGTAAACTATCAAGGTGATACCTATGATACTTAATGCTGCAAAGCTCCCTCATATGAGTAGCACGGAATAGTAGTATGACTGGTGTGCTTTATTGGCAGGAGTATAAGACTTCAGCAATCTATATTAAAATTTAATGTTAATATAAACATATTTTCAATATTGTGTTATAAGAGCACAATGTTCAAGACTGAAATTAGTGTGGTATCATGGTTTGGGGGTTGAATTAAGACTGTGACATTTACCTTTAAGTTCATTCTCAGCCAATTCATTAGATGATCTGGGGCAAATCATGAGCTCACAAATTACGTGGGAAAAGGAGAATTGGAGTTATAGCAAGAAATAAGTGGTTTTCTGACTCCTCTACACTTTGGTGACATAGGAGGTATTTGCATGTTTCTTCTTTTGTAATGAAGTAACTTATAATATCTATGTAAGTGTGCACATGTGCACATATTCTTGCCAGGAACTAATCAGGACATGTGCTTATGTGTGAGTGGGCAAGAGAGAGAGAGACTAATCAGGTGAGTATATATGTGTTTCCTCTCTTTGTGGGTGAGTATTTCTGCTCTTCCTGTATTATATCTCTGTACTGTATGTGAAAGTGTGTTCTTGGAAGCCATGAGGGCAGGACTGGTGCACATGTTATCTTGAGATCCTGCCAGAAAGATGGGTTATAAATTATATTATTATATAAAGGATCCTGATCTTAAATGAATGCTGGTAATATTATTTGCTGATGCATGTAAGCAGAACTTCCATGAAGACCTAAATGTTTTTTTCTTGATTAGAACACAGTAAGTGTATTGTTCTAGAAAAGCCCTTCAGAAAGATAGTTTCATGTCAGCATTCTCGTGTACACTGGAATTCAATCACCAGTAATCACCTTGCAGCAGACCTCTGTTGCATATGAAAATTGACTCTGGTCCCAATATAAAGCATACACACCAGAGCTAACAGACTAGCTACTGTATATGTCTTGGTATTAGCTCCAGTAGGGAGACCAGACCAGGAACTCAAAGACCACAGGAAGGCTAACACTACTTTTATTGAGAATGACTATAGTAACAAAATCTTGCCAAGACTGTTTGTTTTGTATCTATCATACTTTTTGTACTCCAATGAATCAGAGAAGCATTTGCCTAGACTACTTCTGAATATTATCTCCCTTCTCAGAACTTAAAAAATGTTTCAGATGAATTTGCCTTGCAAAATATACCATTCTTGCATATTACTTTCAAGGTCATCTTCCTTATTCTAGACATCGGCTTCCTTCAGGATATGTTCTGTCATGTGTGCATCCTGAAGTTGAGGTAGATCAAAAGCTTCCACTTCATCTATCATGCCCATAGATCTTATATTTTTCTTGTTTGCAGGATTGGCATACTTCTTCCCTCATTTCATTATTTTAGCAGAGATGTGTTACAAAACATCAGAAAATAAAACTCTCCTTCCTTCAATTATTATTCAAACTACTTTTCCCTTACAGTAGTCATTCCCTACCACTTTTAGTCAATCTTGTATCTTGTCTTGTGAAGAGGAAATTCTTTTGCTCATCTTGATATGTGCACAGTACGGTTAATAAAGTTGCCTGTCTAATGAATCTTGCCCCCTAATTCATCTATCCCTCCATCAGGCTCTTGACTTTATGGGAGGAAAAGAAGGTTGCATTATTTACAGGACCTTGGACAGCTCCTATTACATAAAGGAGTGTGTGGCTGGAAAATGAATATTTATACATTCTGAGCAAGCCTGGTGAATTATAAAGCCATTCCCTCCAATAGAATGGCAAGGAATTTAAACAAGGAGAATCCTGAGATGCTGTCAGCCCTTCAAGGTAGACCAGACTAGAGAGTCAGAATTAGGAATGCTACTACTACTATTATTATTACAAGGTTACAGTACCAGAATCTAGCAACTCTGAATGCATTTGTTCATCCCTCCCTTCCTTTTTGTGACAACTAGGTAGTTGTATAGTTGTAGATGATTGTTGCTATTGCTTTCTGGTAAAATAAAGACATGACACATGTTGTGTCTAAATATAAAACTATTTATTGAATACAAAAATAATAAAAGAAATATATATAAAACTAATCTAGTCCTTTGTCTTCTTGCCAGGCATGCAGCAGCATGACTGACTCCTTCAGATAGCAGGATGGAATTCACAATGGAGAAGGCATGATGCCTTCAAGTGAACTTTAGGACCTCCCCTTCCTGTGGGAGGTAGAGGGGGGAGTTGGGTAAGCTCCCCCTTAGAGGTCAATAAAGGAGAATATATGTAGCTCAGGGTTGAACTCTGGAGTCCTTGGTGCCCTCTGAACCTGGTTGTTTGCTTGCAGACATTTCATTACCCAACTAAGTAATACCATCAGTGCTATTAAGTATGGGGTTTGCTCTCTGCTTATACACAGTAGCTTGCCCTGCCAGTGTTGGTATATGTGTGTTTTTCCCTTGGTAGTTCCTTGATTAGCGTAATGCCCAATATTTATATCCATGTATATAGAAGTAATATTCCTGTACATCAGATAAGTCTTCTGTTTACACAGTGCGGCCATCCACATTTGGTTCAAGCCTACATTTAAACAGATTTGTTTTTAAACTTGGTGAATATTACTCAAGGATCAGGAACTGCTGGTTTTGGCATGCAAATGTTATTACAGAAATAAGGAAAGTAGAAAACAGAGGAAATGAAAAACAACCCTTTTTGATATACAGTTAATTACGAGGATAGCTGGCCCTAATGACTAGCACATATAAATTTATTTCTGGTGGTTTGCCCCTGCTTCCTATCCCCTGTCAGTAGCTGCCTCATTCTGCTTACTGATAGTGCTGGTCCTGTACAAGGTCATCCATGGAGAGAGTCAACAGCATCCACATGACACACATTACACCGGTCAATTGAAGCCCCACCTCTTTCTATGTGTGCATGATGTGCACAATGCACATCAAGGAAGAGTAGAGTTTTGATGAACTGGTGATGCCCTTTTTATTTATAGTCTTGTGCCACTCAACCCTTGGGGACATCCCCACCCTGCTGCTATCAGCTGCATTGTGAGGGAGCTACTTTTCACTACTAATTTTTCAAGCACCAGATATTACTTTAAGAATTGTGTTAAGCCAGAAAACTGCAGTAGTTCAGGATGACATCTCAGTACTGCACGTTTTGCCAAGGAGATGGGTATGTTCATTAAAAGAGAGAGAGAGAGAGAGAGAGAGAGAGAGAGAGAGAGAGAGAGAGAGAGAGAGAGAGAGAGAGAGAGAGA
>JANHJO010004673.1:44620-56520 GCA_032468235.1 Pseudoxyrhopus heterurus | reverse complement strand
TATCCAAACCAAGCCACCAAGTTGCAAAACACAAATTCCGACCCTGTTAATCCAATCCAATCCTCCTCTTTCCTTTGCATATTGTAATGCTTTATATTTAACACATGGCTTTTTTCTCTTGCCATGCAAAATGTATCTTTGCCATTGTTTAATGGTACAAAACTTGTCAAAACCAGTATTGTCCAAAACAAAAACATCCTTCTGAGCACAGCATTCATCTTTATTCCATAAATTATCCCCATCAATTGTAGTATTTCGCACCTTAGCACATTTTTAAAAAAAATTAATTCCATATCTTAACATAATTATTTGAAATAACATACAGTTATTTGTGATGGTGATACCCAAATATTTTACTTTTTTCCTCTTATCTTAAAACCAGTTTTCTTTATCAGTTTTGTTTGACTCTTTATTTTCATATTTTCATATCTTCACCTTCTGGTTTCTATTCAGATCTTAAACATTGATCACTTTTCTTTCCCAAGCCTTTTCAGGCAGTCAGACTAAAGAGCCACTGCTTTTAACCTTAAAGTAATGGTTTCATTTTTCAGATCTTTTAAACATTCGTTAAAAGAATAGCAAAGCAGAGGTGTAGTCAGTCGCATGCAAGATTTGAACACTTAGGAATCAATTTTGAAAGTTGTATCTTCCTAATGCATAGGATGTATCTATTGTTTTAAATAATTTTTAAGCACTAAGATTCAGCATAATACCTGCAGTTATTTGAGTGCATGATGCAATTTTAAATAATTGGACAAGCATAATAAAAAATAAATGTCTTCATAATTACAATCAAATGTATTGAAGAAAGTTCTTGTGCTACACGCTTGATGTTACAATGAATTGTTAGAGAAATTCTATAATTATGCATTCTAATTGAAATTCATTTTTGAAGAAGCAAACATTCAACTGTGCTAACATTATTGTGCAGTATGTGCATGCATGTATCCACGCATGGAAACTGGGCCATGTAGTTTTTAAATATTATATGTGCCTGTGAACAGTCCTGGTGTTGTTTTACCTCCAAGCAAAATCTAGCTGGATCCTGCCTCAGGATAGCTTCTGTGCTTTCCAAATATGAATTATATGCTTTAATTTTGAGTATATTCATATTTATTTATTTATGTTCTTGTTTTGTATAGAAAACTTTGATTTTCTCTGTGTTAGCATTTTTCTTATAAGTGAAAATTAACAACTACAATAATGAAATAAATGAAAAACTTTCACTTCCTCTGACATTTGAAAAATTTGTTTGGATCGTAAAAAAATTCTGTCTTCAGTGATTATCTTTTTTTATAACTATTTTAATAACTTGTTCATCAATTGTCAATTTTTGAAATTGTATTATGTAAAAATAAATAAGGAATTTATTTATACAGGAATAAATTCTAAAACTATGCTTTTATCATTTAGATTTTTAACTTGTCCTGTTTTACTTTAAAGGAAGCTGCAAATCTATTATAATGTAAAAATCCAAGCAAGGCTTACAGTTCTAACAAATCAAAGTTATATATAACTTTGTTATATATAATAGCTTCATTATAGTATCTACTTAAAAATAATTAAGTTTACATGAAATCCAATTTAACTTCTGCATAGTTATTGATTAATTGGATGTTCCCATTTTAGATGATAGAAAAGCTGAATTTAATATGGTATAGAGAATAGTGATCAGATTCCTTACACTTTGAGTGTTGGTTAATAATAAGGAATAATAATGATGAATAATCATTGATCAGCTTCACATAGCTATCTTCAATGCTGTGAAGTATCAAAAGAAGAAACATATCTACATTTCATCTAAATCTAATGTAAATAATTTTTGCATTTGCATCTTGGTATTAGCCATCCAAGGACAAAACAGAGATCACCACATGTTCTATTTTCCTCTCCCACCCCAAACCAATAGCAGCATTGCAAGAGAAAACTCAGGAACTTTCAGATTTTTTTAAAAACCCACTTATGTTGCTGTCCACTTTGTTGTTTTTAAAGAATATGACACCCTTTATAATTTTTACTTTGTGTCTAACTGAATAAGATATTATATGAGTGTAGTTGTAGAATTCACTTTTTTCATGAAATATATAGTACAGAGTATATATTTTAAATGAATTCAAATTTAAAATAGTTTCTTAAAACTGTACATTCCTTCTATCTTGATTTTAATCATAAATACCCGAATGAACATAAGATCTGATCCTGAAACCTTAGCATTGTTTATTTTTGTTAATCTTGGTTTAAACAAACCGTGTTTTCAAAGTTCAGATGGCATAAATAACTGTTATATTATGTTCAAGATTGTGATGCTTCCAATTTCCAGTTAATGAAAGTAGTGGATACAGAGAATCAAAATTTCCTCTATTTAGTCATAGCAAGAAACGATAGATTCTCTTTTTGAATTGGCCTACTCTGCATTAGAGGCTGGTAGATATGTTGTTGCCTTGTAATGGAGGATGAACATTATAGTAATTTCTGTGAATTCAATTTAGGTGTGGCTTTAGATTTCTTGGGTAGTCACTTTGATAGCGATGAGCAATTCTCATTACTGTAAAAGGTCACTGTTTGCATTGTGCTTTGGAACCAAATGCCATACATAGCGAAGCCAAGTTTTCAGTTATATGCTGTTCTTATTTCAAGTTCTCAAACGAGACGTGCTTATAAACAGGAGATCAGCCGGTATTGAGGCTGTGGCTTCTCTTAAACAGTGGCTTTTCTTAAATAGTGAAGTTGGTCACAGTTGAGTTTGCGGTGAATTGCTGGAAGCAGAATTTTTAGAAAAGGACACTGTTAATAATAGACAGTTGGTATGTCTGTTGGTATGGTGGAATAGGCTGTAAATACCCTGATGTTCTGTAGTGTGGGTAAACCTATTTTTTCCCCTTAGGGGAAAGGAAATTGGGTAATTTTCACTCTTGCAATTTGTATCCTGTTCCAATGTCTGTTTATTCCAAATAAGTCCCACTGGCCTGGCAAGCTTTACTGCCAAATAATCAAATAGGTATGTAGGTTTGCAGGGTTTTCATCTATAAACTGCTACACAATTTGAGAGTCAGTCAGGACACTCTGTTTTACTGTTTTTAAGTTATTCACTTGCCACAGGATAATTGAATAGCATTATAAGATCCTCTGAATTATACTTCAGGTGATACAACAAAAATAGAATTAAGTAATTCAGGATAAGTATCACATAGCGTTAGATCACTACTGTATGAATTGTGTTTTATTAAAGTGTTAATATAATATTAATTGCAGAAGACATCCCCTGCATTTTCAGAGCTCATTTTTATTACTATCATTTCATCTCACATAACTAAGACCTGCCACAAATATTGTACTGGAGAACTATTTTCCAACAGGTCTTTTTGTGTTCTGTTCCTGTCCGCAGTTGCTAATGGTCAACAGTATTGGTTGAAAGTATATTTTGGAATATACTTGTATCCCAAGAGTAAAGTTGAAAAATAAATTGCCAAAGCATTTCAGAATCTTCTGTGAGGTGGCAAAATCATACATTTTTCATGAACTCAAATGTAATTTTAGCAAAATAGTTTGATATTTCAGATGTCTGGGCATATGGGAAGAACCTGGAAATGATGGATCCTTGCATTACCCTGACTCCTTTATATGCTCTCCTTTCACTCTCTGTAATTGTCAGTCAGTATTCTCTGACAACTTAATTTCATTTGATTATTCATGGTGGTAGTGCAGAAATTACATATTTCACATTGAAAGTATAAAGTCATCCTGATTTACAGCAGTGGATTGCCAGTATGCATAATTTAATTAGTATTTTTTTTTAACTAGGAAAGAAAAGAACATTTAAGGAAAGAATTGATTCATTTCCCAACATATGCAAAGCTTGGTGTACTTTCCATTTACCATTTTCTACTACCACTAGATAAATAAAAAACCACAGACAAAAATACAGATAATTGTACTTGTAACTGTGCTTGAGACTTGACCTCAGCTTAATGTAAAACATGTAGATGTAGATATATAAGCATTAAGTAAGAGGAAAGAAATGTGTAATTTTTCAGATTTCTAAAATGAAATCTTACCTAAGAAATTTTAATTATTTGGAAAAGAATTTTTTAGCAGTTTTGGGATGCTTTGAAGTGACTTCATTTTCAGATTTTTATAAACATTCAATCTACAATGATCTCTGCAGATGCCAAATATGCTTTTTAAAATGTTTAAGATATTTGTACAAAATAAAGACCCATGCACAACAGATCCCTTAAAACCTGCTCCTCCAGCCATACTTGTAAACAACAAATTGAAACAACAAAAAGTCTTCATTTTGAGGTAAAAAATTAGAGTATAAACCTTAGAAGAGTCTTCACATAATGAAGATATATAGCCAAGAACAGCACCTGAAGCAGGAGCAGCCTGGAAAAACCAATAAGGCTCCTTTATTAATTCAAAAATTGGTGCTTCTTAAATGTTCCTGTATTAGAAGGAAATTGTATATTTACTAAAAGTGAACTTTTTACCATTATTCTTTTATAATTATTTGTGTGATGAATAAATTTCACACATTAAATAGCTCCATATCCTTTTTATAACATGCCATTTCTTATTGTTCTTATAATTCATATAAATTGGTTGTAAAATATTTCTTCATCTAAAAGGCACTTCAGTTAAAGTTAACCGTTTGTTGCCCCCAAACTTTGCTTCTAATTGAACAGTTTAAGTGGACAGATTCTTAATATAATGATGAACTGTATTGTGACACTATGTCCATTTCTATCAATCATTTCTTCTTACATTGCTTTGAAGATTCTGTTGAGGTTGTCAGGAGAAACTAATTTAATTGTACAATTAACATTGTTGTACCTTCAATTTTATAGGAGGTGATGGGAACAGCAACTTTAATTTTCTTGATACAAATATAAGCTCTATCTTCCTGGGCCTCCAACAGAAAAAAGATATAAATAAACTTATTCCTTAAAAAGGATAAGATATTTGCAGTTATATGCTGCTATTTTATTTTACTTATATATATTTCTTATTCCTTTTCTAATTCAAAAAGTAATAATTTATTTTAACATACAAAGTTTATGTTCAAAAAAATCCTGATTTCATCCACTTATTATATCTTTTGACTTTTTTTAAAATAAACCAAGTAAAAATTTTGTTCCTTTGATTTTGAGAAAACAAGTTTTAGACATTTTATTTAAAAGTTTGTAATAGTAGTCTGAATTATTTAGAGGTGGAGGAGTTCTAAAGCACATAAATAAACAAGGTATATTTCAATAAATTTTAAGGATTTCTTAAAAAGCTTAAATCATACTAATGTAGGGCTATCAAATTGACTAGCAAAATTTTTACAACCACTATATGATAACATTTCTTCCTGCTATCATCTAGGAGTCATGTAGATTTTTTAAAACCTCAATAATAGAAATAGTTATCAAGCGCCATAGGTCTACAGTGCACATCTAATGTTACATGCAGGATATTATGCAGGTAGAATGTATTTTGGATTTTCTTGGATAGATTGAACAGAATTTGCTTTAGTGAAACAAGACTTACACTGTTGGGAGAAAAAACAAAAACATTACAGTGCTTAGTATTTGTATGGCCATGATAATAAATTGTTTATTATATTGTATTTTATTTTCTGTGTGCATTAAATAATATTTATTTAATATGTAATAATAATAATAAATACGTATGTCTATCTGCAGGGAAAATCAATACTTTTATTGATTTTAGTAGTTTATATTTACATTAATCAATATATAACTTGAAAACTTTTCCCTTGCACAGAAATAATTTTATTTTATTCAGTAGTACAGTTGGATAGTTCAGTTGCTGTAGTATGAACAGTTATAGTCCTGAAGCACAACAAAGAAACCTATAAATCTCCAGAAGAATTCTAAATCTTTACATGCTAAGATGCTAGATTTTCATACAGGTCCCAATAATTGTTAATAATTTTGCCAATATGAAAACTGTGATAATGATGTTTTGTAGAATCATAAGAATCTTTCACAGGCTTTTAGATCAATATGCTTATTATGAAATATAGCACAAGCTTAAGTGCTTTGTGTGGAGGGCCCATTGACAAAAGGCAGATTTTACTAGGTTTGTTTTCAACATTAATTTCAGAGCTTCAAACTGCATTTAATTCCATTTACAACTTACATTTTCAAATAGCATATCTGGTCTTGGTGGCTGGGAGATTAAAAGATTGTTAAAAACTTGAGGTTATCTAGAATGAAAATATATGTTTAAAAACTTTGTTTGAAGTTATACTTTTTCCTTAAAAATATACTATGGCAGCAAATAAAAATATCAGCAGAGGAGGTAGAAGAATGTATCATAATGGAGTCATCACATTAATTGTTATGCATGCCGAATTAAATTTTTGAAATGTGAAACTTTTTTAAAAAAAAGAATTTTGTTGCATCACCCACTGGCATTTACTAGTGCTTATTGAACCAACTTTTCGAGGAATTGGGTGTAGAAATGCAGCTGGACTGTGAGAAGCTGGTACATTTCTTTTTTCGATCTTGTGGAAATTAATTGAAGTTACATCTGTTGCTCTGCTTTTTCTGCACTTGGAATAATTTAATTCAAAACAAACTAATCAAGCCTTTTTTTAAAAACAACAGAGGACTATAACTGAACACAGATTAAATTAATTCCTCTTTATTTTGTCTTCTTTTCACAGTTAATCTGCTAGATTCAAAAGCAATTCAAGGAGAACTGGGCTGGATCTCCTATCCATCACATGGGGTGAGTTCATTAAAGTGTAAAATGGGAAACAGTGCTGTGCTATTTAACCTTTTCTTCATTTGTGGAAAACAGCAAAACACAAGTATGATTTAGTGTGGCTTTACTGTTCTTTATTCTTTTAAAGCAGAGTATATATTTTGGGACTCATGTTTCCAGTCACACATCCCTGAATATGTTCTGTGTTTCATATATTACTAAAACAGCAGCCAGAACCATTTTCAGAAGTATTAAAGTGATTATAAATATTTATGCTAAGGATTGCTAAGAATATTTTTTTTACTTAGTCAGCCTTTTCTAATCTGTATTCCTCCAGATTTGTGAGGCTTTAACTTTCATGATCCTTATTAGGAAATTAGGATTGATTGTATTGAAGATTGATTTGATATTGACTATGGTTTGGATTGAATGATTGAAGATAGTTGAGTCTTTCCTGAACATTTTCCATTGTAAAGCATAAGGGATAAACGAGAAGATTCTTTCATGTGAATAATAGTTGTGCTCCTTCCGTAAAGACTGAGACTGTCGATTTTAAAATAAATTGACAAAAAAAAAACCCAAATACAGCTCCATGCCAATGAAGATACTCTTATTTTTCCCCTTGTATTAGAAAATAATTTTAACCATAATATGAAAATATTTGCTAAACCAGAACTGAAATAGAATTTGTAAAACATGTTACCAATTCAAAATAATGTGAACCAAACATTGGCTGTTGTATTTTCATTAGCTGCATGTAAACAGTTATAAGCATGAAGAATAATGAGAAACATGCATTGTAATCTCACTCTCTCTAGACCCAGTTAAAAAAGCTCAGTATGATTTGAAAGCTTCCATTATACTGTATTATAATTAGACTATACTAGACACTCCATGCCTTGTTTTGATTATCATTTCACAGATACTTCCTCACCAGAGAAACAGAATGATTACAGGCAGGCAAAAGTAGTGGGAGTGAGAGCAACTTCTGATTTCCTGCCGGCTTTCCTATTGAGTTTCCTTGTGGAAAGCGTCAAGGAGAGAACTGACAACCCCAGGGTTTTAGATTTACTACAGGCAGAGCCAATGACCTCTTCTGCAAGCTTTATTTTAGATTTACTACAGGCAGGCTGCTTTTCATTGGAAGAAGGAGTAATGGATTGTGAAATGGCTGGGAAACTGTTATGGAACTTTGAAGATGATGATCACATGACTATTTCAGCAGCCCAACAGCACAGCTGCCGCCTAGCAGAACTGAAGCAGCCACAACTTTCCCAATTTTTATTTCTCAGGAATTATGGGTTCCAGTTTTTGGATCATTCTATAAATTAACCTATTTTAGTTTAGAATTTAAAATTTAGAATTTTACTGGACACACACACACACACACACACACACACACACACAGATTTATACATTCATTCAACTAAGCCATATATGTTTATATTTTCCATTTCATACTTTCCAGGAAAAGTTGGATTTATTACAGTATAAGTAGACAGGATTCGGATCAAGTATATTCTTTGCTTTCCACGTGTATAGTTACTGAAGTTTGAAGAAGGTCACTGGTTCTGCTAAAGTTAAAATAGGTGCATATAATAATATCAACTGAGAAACTGACTATGTTCTGATACCTCTGTACTCCTTAAGGGTCTGAGTCTCGACCATAATGGCAGATGATAGAAATTTTATGAAAATGCCAATGATTATATGGAGCTGGTAAAATAAAATACAACATATACATGAATGTAACAATAAAAGACAAGTAATATACTGTAGATGATATTTTTATGACCATTAGACATATGCAGTAATGTCTAATTTTTAATGTAAAATTGGAATAGTAAAAGTTAATTTAATTCTTTAGCTCTGCCTACGACGAAATGGCTTTTCCTCTTGTTTCAGCTTTGAGTGCTGAGAATCAAAAACTGGAAAGTAGTGGCAAAGTGGCTGCTAAAGCATTATTAGTCTAAATTCAAACAACTTCAGCTGTAGCTAAAGCAGAATTGGAGCTAAATAATATTGGTCTGCCTCTTGTTAATACAATTTAGAAATGACTGAATAAATTATTTTCTGGGAGATTTAGTGGACAAAGTTAACCAGTTAAGTGCATAAAGGTATATATTTTTTTTAAAAAAAACAATATTTTGGTTTTTCAGTACCAAACTAGACATTGCTTTTTAAGAATGTATGTAGCTATTTACTTTAATGCTCTGATAGTAGTTTTATCGGCATTGAATTGTGATACTAATTAGAAAAAAAGAGTAAGGTTTTGCTTTATAACTGCTAATTTTGGGTTATTTGAACAAAAGGGGATTTGCTTTTGAGAACTTCCTGTTTTCTATTTTACAAATATGGTATGCTTTCACCATTATGCTATTTTATTTAAATGATGTTATATTACTGGTTTCTTCATGTTATATTGACCAGCATAAAAATTAATATAGCAAAAAATCTGAAATTATATTGTCTTCCAATACATAGATAAGCATGTCATCTCTAAGAGAAATGTTCAATATATACAGTATCATTGTGTGGTGAAATAAGGATGCGGACCAACCTTGTCTATATGAATCTGAAAATAAATCTCACAGAATGTCATTCATTGAATACAGGAAATATAGATTAAGTAAAATAATGGTAATATCAGGAAAACATAGAATTCATAGAATTTCATGGTGTAATTTATTATGACATTTTGAGGCTCAATGATTAAATGTTTTTTTGTTTTTCTAGAGTTGTATTCTTAAGTAACCAAACAAAGTTGTGCAAAATAATTGAAAAGAGGAAATACAATATTTTTATAATTTTCTGTAGTATATATTACTTAAACTCCAAGGAACCTACAACTTTCTGAAATCTAGCTACAATATGAATCTAAACTTCACAAGAAAAACAGTATAATAAGGTTGTCACATCATATTGAAACATTACTAATAGTGCACAGGTAATTTACAAGCTCGTTATAGAGCTGCGCTTGAAGCAGTGACTCAGAAATTAAACTTATAGCATGATATCAGCCAAATTTCAAAACACAACAGTATAGTCACATTATAGCCCAACAGCTCTTGTATGCCAATGTGGGATTTTTTTTTCCTCATCTCTTTTCTTTAGATGGCATCAAATGATGATCTTCAGACTCATACAATTTGATATATGAAGTGTTAATTTAGGAAAAGGAAAAAAAGACAGGTTTTGTTTAGTTGCTTGGGAATATTTCACATGCTTTCATTATAGTGTTCCGATTGTCAGTTATGGAAAATTTTGGGATGTTTATTTCAGAACAGACTTTCCTTTATATGCACTAATTTGTGCTCTACTTGATAAGTCTGTATTGACAGTGTGTTTTAATACTGGATTCAGTATTATTATTTTACAATAATGTAATAGTTTAATTTCTCCCCTTCCCTCTTGGGGGGAAAAAAGAAGAAAAATAAAGCTACCCTGTACTTTTATAACACTTGCACTTGTGATACCATAATGATTTGGAAAAAAAAAGGAAGCAAGAAAGAAAGTAGAGCAACAGAACTATTAAAAATGGCAAAAATTGCACTAGAAGCATGCATTTCTACATGATTTCAGAGTCCACAGAGATAATATCCTAAACCACCACCTGCATTTATGCCATTTTCATTCTGTCAATCAATCAAATCTATGAAAGGGTCTGAGAAATGAAAGCCTCTTAGTCTTTGCTGAACATATTATTGATATGCTGATTAAGCATAACAGAACTGATTATTAACTGCAATTCACATAAATTACAGCACCACAGATGTGGAATGGGGGAAATCCAAGTCTTGTCAGTCAATAAAATGAATCTGAGTACATTTGCTCTGGGGAAGGGGAAGGGGAAGAAAGAGTCATAACCATATTTTATTTATTCAAGTAAGAAAATGTCCTGTTCAGTTTAGTGTTCAGATTTCAGATAACTAAGGCTTTCTGCACTTAGATTGTATACTAACAGCTTTCAAAACATTTCATATTCATTTTCAGTGAAGGCATTACTGTATTCTATTATATATATAGTTCATATTACATAAGAGTACAGTCTACAAGTCAAGGTTGGCTCCTAGCACTGGGAGAGAATGATTGGCCAAGGGTCACCCATTTGACTTTGAGTCTAAGCAGGATTAGAATTCATAAGTCCCACAGTTTTTAGCCTGGTGCCTTAACCACTGCAGCAATCTAGGTATCATATTTTGGAGTATACATATGTAAAGATTGGACATCTTACTTTCTTATTCTAAACTCCATTCAAGAACTCCCACACATGAGTTTTGAATTTCCCTTCCCCTATGCTAACAATCTCAGTGTAGAAAAAAGCATGTCTAAAATTTTCTGTTGTGTTATTTAATAATAGGAAAAAGTCCTTCAGAATATTTTCAATATAATTAAAATACTAGAATACAAAAGTATAATGGGTGCAAATGTATAACAGACCAATTTATTTTACATTAAGTTTTATAAAAAGAGGCAAATTTATATTCAGGAAAAATGGAAGACACATAGTGCAAGAGAAAAAGAAAATGATCTGGGTGGTATAATATGTCATCATCCATGTATATCCCCTTATTTGATAACATAAATAGGTTTTAGATCAACCATTTATTTTCTAGAATCATTAATGCAAGATTCAGATTTGCTAACTAGAACTGAGAACGATTTATCTAAATATTTAATTTTTGATAATAATGTCAGATATTCCTACAAAATTATAAGGAAGGTATTACTGTTAAATCAGTATACCTAATTTATTAAATTTGTTTACAGATTTGGTAATGTAACTATTATAAATGTTAAACTTATCTAAATAATATTTCTCTATTTATTTACTTATTTTTTAAAAATTAAACTTACATGGCTAGCCTTCTCACTAAATATGATTTTAGTTAGACTATAACCAACAATTAAAACAATGTCAAAATATTAATATTTTATTTAAAATAAATAAATAAAAGATTGTGGGATAATTTCCATCTAAATACAAAACAACTATCATTCAGGCTCCTCATGATATCCCAAAATTGCTCGAAGAGCCAAATTTTCTGGTCTTCCAACAGGCTATCAGAGATGGAGCGAACTTCACATCAGGAGGAATGATATTCTAGAATATAGCAATAGCACTGTATTTATATACCGCCTATCAGGGCTTGCAACCCTCTCTAAGCGGTTTACAATGTCAG
>JANHJO010004673.1:0-10656 GCA_032468235.1 Pseudoxyrhopus heterurus | reverse complement strand
AGGAAGGAAGGAAGGAAGGAAGGAAGGAAGGAAGGAAGGAAGGAAGGAAGGAAGGAAGGAAGGAAGGAAGGAAGTGAGAGGGCCATAAAGCCCTGTGAAACTGTATATATGTCTAAGTGCTATTTCTTGGAAAGGAAGGAAGGAAGGAAGGAAGCAGGGAAGGAAGCAAGGAAGCAAGGAAGCAAGGAAGCAAGGAAGGAAGGGAGAGGGCCGTAAAGCCCTGTGAAACTGTATATATGTCTAAGTGCTATTTTTTGGGAAGGAAGGAAAGAAGGAAGAAGGAAGGAAGGAAGGAAGGAAGGAAGGAAGGAAGGAAGGAAGGAAGGAAGGAAGGAAGGAGAAATCCTGTCAGGTTTTCAAGAAGTGTGTTTCCTGACATGACCTTATTTTCAAAGAGCAACACTAAGCAGGTACATAGTATTTCAAACCTTCACGTAGGTTTTTGAGAGGGGCTGCAGGAAATTGACAAAGAAAGGAAAAGGATGTAAACACTTTCTGCTTGACCTCCACTGGATATAACCCCATATTTTCAGCCAAATCAACATGTCATTTTTGTCTCCTCAATCTGCCAACCCATTTTGACTCTCTCTTCCCCAATTATAATGAATGTGTTGCTGTACAATACATTTGGGTTTGAAGTATATGTCTGAATTCTATAAGTTATCTATTAGATCAAAATACACTAGCCTTGTTTAAGCTAAATCAAGTAGGTAAAGCTATTGGCAGAAATGTCGGTTATAAATAACACACTAAACAAATATACAAGTGAAATTATGGGGAGTCTGGCAGGGTAAGTCTGTTTTATAATGCCATGTCATATAGATTATATGTGGCTTATGGTGATTTTTTAGACAGTATAGGGAAGTGCATTTTTATGAGTTTTATATCAGAAAGCATCACCTGATAGTTTTCGGAAAGACCTTTACTTTTGGTTGGTTTGTTAATTAACAGCACATTGTATATGTGCTAGCTGGCTATATGATTGAAACCATCTCATACACATCAACTTTTTTTCCATATCTTTTCATGTGAACACATATACAGGTCCTGTTTGTGTCATAAGCCTAGTCAGGAAGAATAAGATCCAGCTTAATTCACAGTTGGGAAAGTTTGCGAGCATATTTGTTTTTGCGGTTCTTTAGTCATAGGACTGCTGATTATATTTATTAGTTCTAAATATTAAACAGCCAGCAGAATTCCATTGTATATAAATAAGACATTTGAGACCTGGAAGTGAGCCATTTCTAGTATAGCCAGCTGGTGCTTTTTAACAGTTTTATTTTAGCACAGCATTAAGGAATCTGTGTGCATTTGAAGTCTTCAAAATGATGATAGAAGAATATGTACTTTTTAAAGATTTCTGGGAGTATACAGTTATGTATATTTAAAGTAATGTAACTATAGAAATGATATATTGTGCACCTGGTAGGTGTAACTTATTTTTTTTGCTTGCTTGCTTGCTTCTTTCAGACAGAAAGAATGCCAGAAGCTAATATTTTGGAATGTGAAGATTTTAACTACCCTGAATAGTTAATTAGGTATTTTCATATTAATATATTTCACAGTTATATATACTATAGATCAGTGAATTATTTTATGTGGTTTACATCTTTCTGAAAGGAAGAAAATATTAAATATTAAAACTGTACTGCTCTGCCTTTTATATTATTAAGTTAATTTCATTATATAAAGCCAAAGAAATTATAATATAATTATTTTCCCCTTTTTAACATTTATACACTATAAATTGAGTACTGTTATGTGAGTGGTACCTCAGCCTCTGCATGTAAGCTGCTTAGGACTTTTGTGCACAAGAAAATACATTTTCTGAAAACTCATGTTGTGTCACTGATGGATTCATAGATAATGACATAACTGTCCAAGAGCGAGAGAAGTCCACTTTCTGACAGGGGCTGAAAATCCTTCATATAGAAGTACAATACTGAATGTTTGAAATAGGAACTATAGATTTTTGTGCTGTTAGCTCAGGAACAGCCATATAGATTGGAATTTTGAAAATTTATGGCTTTGGCAAAAACATGTATATTGTCAGAAAAATTGATATTTCTGTACTGGTGGAACAAACCATCTGTTCTTGATCCTGGTTTGCAGCGCCCACCTGTTGCCTTCACCTCTAACCCTGACATCATGCATTCATTAAATCCTAATGTTCTGTTGTCTCTTCTGTACACTGCAGTGTGTCTGGCAATTCATCCATGAGGATTTTTTCCTTTAAGCAGGTCATGACACAGCTTGTGGGAGGCATTGGGTTAAAAGGTTCCATGTTTTTATTTACTGTTTCCTACACCAATTGTTTGGCAACTTAAAAATACTATTATCAGTTCCTTTCTATTAGTGGAAAAAAGTGTAGGTGTCTTGGAGGGCATTTGCAATATTTACTGTACTGTATTTATCATGCTATTTTCTGTAGCACTATTCGATGAAAATGTTTAGAAAGGCAGAAACATCAATGTGTGTACTGTATCATCCGTATCCTCTAGTTTAGAAATGTCTATTAAATGTACTTATTAAATGAGATCCAGGTTTAGGGCCATACATTTTTAGCATAGTGTTGGTAATAGGATTATTATGTGGGGAAATTAGAAGGAAGCATTATGTAACTGATTTAACTATTCCACTCGAATGAAACATAGGATATAGCAATAGCAATAGCATTTATATACTGCTTCACGGTGCTTTACAGTTCTCTCTAAGCAATTTACAGAGTGAGCACATTGTCCCCAACAATCTGAGTTCTAATTTTTCCAACCTTGGAAGGATGGAAGGCTGAGTCAACCTTGAGCCAGTGAAAATCGAACTGATGGTAGTCGGCAGAATTAGCCTGGAATATAGCATTCTAACCACTGTGTTACCATGGCTCAATATAAATTAAGAATTATATAAATAACAATCTGAATTTTAGCAAATCTTGTCCACTATTATAGGGAGCCATGAAATGACCTTGAAGAAACTGTTAATGATGGTTACAATGTCATGTGCAAATCGTGCCCTGAAACTGTAAAAAAGGAAAAACATTTAAAAGAGATTCAAGTGGGCTCCTCCCTGATTCCCTGGAATTTAAGACAGCATGAAGGGAAAATGTAGCTAAGCTTTTGCAAGATTTTGTACCATAGCCAAGCCAATGAAGTATACTTTTAGTAATCTTGTAGAGTCTGTTTTCCGATCTGGTGAACCTCGAAGAGCTGACAGCTATGATATTTCTGTTGCATGAATGAGTTCAGAAGGTGATGTATAATAATTCCAGTGACAATAAGCATGCTGTGCAATTTGACCTATTTGGAATTAAAAAAAAAAGATATATTTACTTCCAGCAGAATATCTGGAACTTGTTAGCACATGTAGCAGTCTTCACATTTTATTAGTATCTTAGTATCTCATTGTTATTTACTTTTCTTAGTTACTCCCAAGTCCATATTTGTATTAATTTTTTAGGAATGCAATAGGTCAGTTCAGCCTGGTTTTCAAATATAAGCTTGAGATAATATAAGAATTGGAGTAGTCAGGATACCAAATAGCAACAAATGTGCAGTCAATTTGTTAGCATACTGTAGCTGTTAAATAGACTAGGTTTATGGATTATCATCCCCAGTCTTGTGTTCCGTAATTTTAACAGTAATGAAATCCCTGATTCAAATTATACTATACAATTGGCCTTATTGTCTGATGAATAAATTTATGAAGAATTCCAGTCTGATATTTATGATGCAAAGTTCTATGGCACTATACTAATTAATACCTTCCATATTTTCTGAATGTTTGTATATTTTTGTGTCTGAATATTATTAAAGCTTTGTGGGCATTTTACTAATATATAAAGGGAATCTGAGTGAACAAAACCACTGAAGTCATGTATGTATGTATGTATGTATGTATGTATGTATGTATGTATGTATGTATGTATATATATCATTCAACTTCAAGTAATTCAGTACAATGGATAAGTAGTTGCAAGTCAGTTGAGTGATTATTTAATCAGATCTGAATAGGGCTTAACACAGCCCAGTATAAATCTAATAAACCTTCATCAGATCAATGAAATTATCACCATGTACATTCAAGAGGTACAGTATGCCTTGGTCAAAACAAACGTCTGAAGATCTCAGTTAAAAAGTGACTGATGCTGCTTGGTCTAGGAAAGGTTACAAAAACAGCAGAGCTCAGTCAATAAACATTGTCTTGAATTGGGCAAGATCTAGGAAAATGGCAAATCTTCCCAAAATTGGTAGTGCATTGCTGTTTTAACAATTTAAAAAGAGTACCACTATACATACAGGTACATCCTTGGCATCAGAACCAAACTGACCATTTTCCGTGTTTCTCTTCTTGAATTACCAAGTCATCTCCTGTCTCAAGAAAGAGATAATAAGACAGGTCTGTGGCAGCAAATACATATTTTCTTTGACTTTGAAATTGCATCTTCCAGATTTCTCTGCAAGAAAAGATTCTTTACATAGACCTGAAGAATCCCCTTTTTCTATAGTTAGGCAAAGCAATGGGTGAGATGAAGCAGAGAAATCCAGCTGAGTCTAATCCTGTATTTTTTCCCAGAATCTTGCCAAGCTACTGTAAAGCTACAATTTTCTAAGCCAGTTATATCCTAAAAGATTCTAGGATGTGATTACCATAAACCTCATACCACCATCCTCAGGACTGCACAGTCTCTTGATCCTGGTCTCTTCCTGGGAAACCTTTAAGTTGAAAAAAAAATCTTCCCACAGTGCTTCTGCAGGCACATTCCATCACAAGCTTACACCCAGGCCATGGTAATACATCAGTTTCTAGAAGATCATTCTAGAGCTGTCATGAGAAGTCAAGGACTAGGCTCAGATAGATAAATGGTGTTTAAATACTGAATAACAAGAAAAGATCAGATTCTGTAGAGTAGAATAAGCTACCCATGATGCAGATAAGTATTTGTATGAAGGTTAAAATCTTAAGTTTATTTGTCCCATTCCTTCATTCTAATGGACTGCTTGTCACTCTTTTCTCAGGCTGGTGCTATCTGCACAACTTTTACATAATTGTCTTGTCTGTTCTGGGCTATTTACTTTCCACCTTGCTGGTTCCACCTCTCCTCTATGACAAAGTTTGATGGAAGAGCGATAAGGATTCCAATAACTGTGTAACCTATGTAAAGCCAGCTATAGATTCCATGGTATCTGAGAAAAGACAATCCCCTATGCCAGAGGTCTCCAAGACTTGTGGACTTCAACTCCCAGCTGGCTGAGGAATTTTGGGAGTTGAAGTCCACAAGTCTTAAAAGTTGCCAAGTTTGGGGACCTCTGCCCTATGCCATTACATCAATAATAAGGGGAGAAGAATCCAAAGTCACTGCTGTGATGTACACAGATACATTTTACTTCTAAAAGAAAAAAGTCCACCTGCTGTCACATTCTTGTAACATTCTTACTTTCATATTAGTAAGCTTGTTAATGACAACTCTGAGATTCTTCCTTGAAAAAAGATTTACTTTTGGTTCATTCAGCTGCCAACAGCCTAACTAATATTCTTTTCAACATATTCTTTTCACTTTGTGCTTGGTTTATTTTTTTACCACTAACTGCTTCAGTTTTGTGCTGTGGATTCCATAAAATTGCTCTTGAAGGAATGTATTCGTAAACAGCAATAGAAAATATCTTCCTACTGCCTCCCCACAAATAATGGCCAACCGCAGGATCACTCTTTGCAAGATATACCGTTGTAGCAAGGTTTTCTTCTTCCTCATTTCTTTATACCTTATGTGTAGAAAAGGAGCATCTGGCTGACTCTGTCTGGATTTGGAGTGAGTAATGTGCCTGATTAGGACTTGGAGGGCAAACTGAGAGAATACCAGGCATCTAAATTGCTATGAGAAATTAAGGAAATATTCCAGAAGGAAGCAGTAGCAGAGGACTAATGCACTATTGCCATGAAAATTATATAGCTGTAACTATAGAATCATTATGAGCTGAGTTCAATTGAAAAAATACTTTATTTATTTAACATGACTCTCGATGGCTTATATGCAACATTAAAAAGGCCCTTATAAAATTAAAAAAGAGCTACTGTATGTAAAAGAGACTTACTTTTTAATTTTGATGTTTAGAATAATGTCACAAATGATAAAATGTGGTAGGACCTAACAAAATAAAAAGGATTTATGTGTGAAAAGCTATTTTGACATACAAATAACAACTACCAATAGAAGAAATAAGTATATGTATATATGCATGTATGTCAGGTTTGAACTTTGGGGCCCTTGATATTCTCTGAGCTTGGTTGTTTTCTTGCAAATCTTTCTTACGCAACTAGGTAACATCATCAGTGCTGGGGGGGGAGAGGTTTGCTCACTATTTATATTCAAGTGGCTTGCCCTGTCAGTGTTGGTAGAAGTATTCTTGGTAGTTCCTTGATTAGATTGTTGGTTACTGTTTATTTGTACCTTGATTTGTATATTGTTTCCTGCTTGATCGTTGGTCTATGATAAATTTTGGTTTTAATATCTGCTTACCTGGGTGTTGACCAGGTGGGTGTGGTCACTAATTTCATATAGGAATTTATTCTGCAGAAGAGATAAGATTGCTAATATAATAATGGTGAGAAACAGCTGTTTGGTTTAACTTCTTTATACTCCAATTACCTTTTTGTGAGGCCTACATTGTAGGCAAAAATTGTTCTCAGGAAGTAGCACCAAATTTTGCTAGGGTTTGTTTTCTTTTTTGGCTTTTGAATATGTATAAATTGCCTGTGACAATTTAGCATCTGATATGATCATATGCTAAATACATTACAATGTATTCTAGTAAAAAAAATATTCTGTCATTTTTACTTATTTAGGCTTATCACTACTTTTCCTCCTGGAATCCATTTCCCAATTATGTTATTAGGTAAAAGTTTATGATTCATTCATTTTAGTCATGACTATACAAAAGAATTTCTTGATAGACTGCCTCTTCCAACACACTGACACATTCAATTATCTTTTCTCCATACTTCAATCAAATGTGTCTTTCTTTTACTAAAGCAAATGTATGCCCTTAGTTAAAAAGCTATTTCTGTCTTCATATGTATAATATTACTTCCAATCAGTTGAATGCTGAGCTAACCACTTATACTTCTTTGCTCTTTAAATATAAACATACTAGAGGATGAATAAAGTTGTGGCATATGTACGCATATATATTCCATTAAATGTAAAATATGAGTTATGATTAGCATAACAAACTGTAAATCAAAGCAAAGTGATGATCAACATCATATAACAACATCAAACAAAGCTTAAAATTAGTTTCATTAGGTTAAATTTAGCTTTCACTTTTTATAGATAAGCTGTTTTTGAGTCTTCTTTCATCATGTATAAATTGAACAGTTGTACACAAAACGGCTGTTGATAAAATAGCTGAGAGACTTCATTCTGATCTTCTTTATTCCCCTTGCCCCTTATTCAGATAATTTTATAATGTTATTTATTTTCTATTATTTATGATATAGACTTTGAAGTATTAAAAGATTGGCATTCTTTTCTAAGGTTATTGTGAAAGCCACAATCCATAATTGGATTAATCAAATTAAAATTTCTGAGATTCATTTATTCAGTATACACTGTTAAAGATATTTTTAATTTTATTTTTTTATAAATAGATAATTATGTTATATCATGCCTATTAGTTATGTGTCTCCCAACATATCAATATGACAAGTGATATTTGAATATTTCATTCTGTAATTGTTTAGACAATATGTTTTAATGTTTTCTATAACTGTTCAGAATATATTTTAATGTTTTATTTGAGTAGCAGAGAGCATATTATTTTACCAAATGGTGGAAAGTGAACATGACATCTATTATGATCAAAAGTGTAATTCACTTATGAGTAAACTTACTGGGATATAATGGATATTTTTGATTATGATTGAAGTTTAAGAACGTTTGAGGAATATTTAATTATATTCCTCTAATTACAAAATTAAAAAATAATCATCCTTCATATGTCGAAGCTTTCCAAATTTAAAAACGGAATTTTGCATTATAAATATATTTTAGAATGAATTGCCATAGTTCAGAATTACCAAAGCAACCACAAATAAAGAGCAAGTGTTTTGTGTTTCTTTTTCCTGCCCAATAAAACCAGCTTTCAAGGTTAACAATTTCTTGGGTCCCGGAAAATGGCAGGGTCCTAGAAAATGGTGCTCTGAAGGTGGACCTTTTTTTCTCCAGGCCAACAAGCAACTGTTTTTGCTGCCAAAGCTGGTTCTTTGGCAGCGTGCTCCCCAGAATTGAACTGGAGTAACTAGGAATGACTTACGATAACCTTTGGAGAACCACAGACTTGACTGGGGAGAGAAATCTCATGGTTCCAATTCTCGGTAAGAGCGGCTGGAGTGGTTGGATCTCCATCTTTTTTTGCAGCTGCTTGTATTTTTAGGTGTGCCTTCTGTTTTTAACATCACTTTTAAAAGTCTAATTGTTAATAGCCTGGTTGAACGCTGATTTGCTTTATGCCCCTTTTCTTGCTTATGATCGTAAACTTTTATTGTTTTATATTAGTGCTTTAAAATACTTTCCCTTTAATCACAAGGAAGCCGGAGGTGTGAGGCTTCTTTTTTTATTTTTTCTTTGTAATGAAAGTGACTCAATCTGATCTATGGTGGATTGTTACTTTTAAGATTTTTCATTTTATCAGTTTTCCTAAAATAACTCTTTGTTGCTTTGTTTTGTCAATTTTTTTTCTTTTCCATCCATTCTGTTGTGAATTTTTTTTAACTCAGCTTCATTGTGCCTCCTTTGTTGTGGTGTATCTATTTTCTTCTTCATTGAAAGGAAATGTTTACACTTTTCTGTGAAAACTATTAAACAATAAATTAAGGACTTTGAATATTATATACCATATATATTTTATAAAGCCCTCAAAAAAGAGATATAAAAGAGAGATGAGACTCAAATGATTTTAATGTTACAGACTTCTTGGAAATTTTTGAAAAAAATATTTCTGCCAACTTACAAGTTTTAAATGAAAAAAAAATGAGTAAAATATTTATGGATTTATAACAATTGCATTGTTACACAATGTCATTGTGCTTCTGAAATTATAAGATTTTTCTTTGGTGATAACCTTTCAAGAAATCCCCATTTTGTGATTTGTCTGATTATTAGTGACTACATACAGTTTTTTGTTTAGCTAATTTATTTTTATGCTTCTTTCAGTGGGAAGAAATAAGTGGTGTTGATGAGAACTATACTCCAATCAGAACTTACCAGGTCTGCAACGTCATGGACCACAGTCAAAACAATTGGTTAAGGACAAATTGGATACCACGCAATTCAGCTCAGAAAATCTATGTGGAACTCAAATTTACTCTGAGGGATTGTAACAGTATCCCATTGGTTCTGGGCACCTGTAAGGAAACTTTTAATTTGTACTATATGGAATCTGATGATGACCATTCTGTCAAGTTCAGAGAACACCAGTTTACAAAGATTGATACCATTGCTGCCGATGAGAGCTTCACTCAGATGGATCTTGGGGATCGGATTCTTAAGCTCAATACAGAAGTTCGTGAAGTTGGACCTGTGAGCAGGAAAGGATTTTATTTGGCTTTTCAAGATGTGGGTGCATGTGTGGCCTTAGTATCAGTGCGAGTGTACTTCAAAAAATGCCCTTTTACTATAAAGAACCTGGCCATGTTTCCCGATACAGTACCTATGGATTCCCAGTCACTGGTGGAAGTGCGAGGCTCCTGTGTCAATCATTCCAAAGAGGAAGACCCACCCAAAATGTACTGCAGTACTGAAGGAGAATGGCTAGTACCTATAGGGAAGTGCTTGTGTAATGCCGGCTATGAAGAAAGAGGCTACGCCTGCCAAGGTAACATGATGGTAACATGATGATTTAAATTTTTTTTCAACAGGAACACTACCACTTCAGGAAATAAGGGAAGCAATGGTCCACAAATAGGCTGGGTCATCATGAGCAAGACCTTTCTCTATAGTACACCCGAACTATTATATACCTTTAAAAGAGAGTGTATATTTGCTATGCTTGAGAAGTAGTATAGTGGGGATTAAGTATCAGAAAACCATGAATGAAGAAAAGATAGATTGGGTGCCATTGCAAAAGCAGTTCGGAGCGCTCTGTGCTTTGGGCGCCATTAATTTCAACCCTGAACCGATCCTAAGACACTAAAAAATTTCCATGAGTGTTACTTGAGCTCCGTGGTGTTAAAAGCAGGTGAAAGGACAAGCATATTGTGAATTGTTACACAAATTAGTTTAGCCAGTAGCTGTAGTATTTAATGCACCAGGCTAGAAATCAGTAGACCAGGAATTCTAGTCCCACCTAATGGACAAAGCCAACTTGGTAACCTTTGGTCAGTCTCTCTTTCTCACAACTGTAGGAGTGAGGCAACAGTAAATCACTTTTGAAAAACTATGCCAAGAAAACTGCAAGGACTTTTCCAGGTAGTTTCCAGGTGTCAAAAACTTATTCAAAGGCATGTATTAATAAACAAACAAACAATTTATTTTTATTTTTTTATTTTATTTATTTGTCAAAAACATATGTAGTTATATAAAAGTGGAAAAACATAGAACATGAGCAAGAATTATATATAAGTAATTAAGGGTAACAGTAGGACAGGGACGGTAGGCACGCTGGT
>JANHJO010004672.1:31089-43933 GCA_032468235.1 Pseudoxyrhopus heterurus | reverse complement strand
AGTGTTCTTGGAAAAAGATTTCAGGTGCAATTTTACCACATCTTCATGGCAGATTAAAGCATTTTGGAAACCTGATCTCTCCGGTGACATATACATATGTAAAACCAGTTCAGCAGAGATCCAGATGGCCATCATTGTGCAAATATTCTTTTCTAACTGTGCTTCATAGCACTTGTCCACATGCTTTTTATATAGAAAAGGATTACGAACCAAGTTTAATATCTTTTTTTCTAAATCTAATTTAGATCCAATTGGATCAAAATTAAATCTTCTTTTGTTAAATGAAGCACATTTCATATTTGAGAACAGATCATTTTAAAGGAGAATATTTGTAGCTCAGGATTGAAATGAGGGGTCCTTGGTGCTCTCTGAGCTTTGTTCTTTTTCTTTTTTCTTTGCAGACGTTTCATTACCAGCACTGATGATGTTACAAAAATAGATAACATCATCAGTGCTAGTAAGTGAAGTTCACTCTCAGTTTATATTCTAGTGGCTTGCTCTCGGATGGTTTTAAAGGTTCTTTGATTGGGTTGTTGGCTTGTTTGGCAGTTCCTTTATTGGCGTATAGTTTACTTGATTGCTAGTCTGATGTTAATCTTGGAGTTAATCTAGGCACATCTGGATGCTGATTACTGGTGGAAAGGTGCTTAGGTCTTTTTGTTCCCTTTTTGGCTTGTTGATTGTCTCTTTTGCAGTCTATGGATATTTTTTATGTCTATGTGTTTATTGATAGCTAATTTTTCAGAGTGCCAGGCTTCTAAAAATTCTCTGGCATTTTTGGACTTGGCTTGGTCTAGGATGGTGACAGTTTCCCAATTGAAACTATGGTTAAATCTTTCCATATGTTGTGAAATTAAAGAGTTTGATCATCTCTTCTGACTGCTAGTTGGTATGCATGGATGTGTTCTGCCAGTTTTCTGCTTGTTTGTCCTACACAGTGGCTGTTGCAATTATTACACTGTATGTTGTAAATGACTCCTGTCCTTTCTTCTGAGCCTGCTGGGTCTTTTGGTTTACTTAAGTTTACTGAAGAGCTTTGGTTGACTTGTGTGAGATTTCTGTATGCTGTTGTTGTTTATATACAAGGAACAAAAATGTTACATTATTTTAGATTGTATTAGTGGCCTATATAGCTTTGTATTTTGTGCAGTAATTGAAGCTTTTTAAGGTTTCACTCAAGTTCATGGAGAGTCATTGTCAAACATAACACTAAGTTCTTCAAGAGAGTTACATTTCAAGTCTTATACAGATAAAATTAAGGTTCTAGGCAGAATCTAAAGACTTATAATGCTGCCAGCTAACAGTTGCTAAATATTTTTTAATCTGAGAAATCATGTGGGTACTATCCATAGAGGAAGTTATAGCTACATGAATGATTAAACCCAGTGACATATGAAACAATTCTTGATTACACAGATGGTATGTCTAAATGTGGATGCAATGCTCATGTTCCAGATTCTGAAGTTCCAAATATACATACATTTCCCTAAAAAGAAGTTTATAATTGGTTTAACGAAATAAACTTAAGAATTTACTATAGGTTAATATGTTTAAAGCTTATACCAAAATTGTAAGAAATTATTTTTATTATTTTATTTTATCAGTAAAAATAATATTCTTATTTAGAATTTTATAGCTTGCTATTATTGTGAATATAATAAGCATGTTAATTAAATTAAATAAACATAATTAAATGGATTGCTACCATAACCACACTTAGTTTAAATAGTATGTATGGCAACATACACTATTTCTAATAAAAATGTTAAATTCTCCTCTGGTTGACTGTATCCAAGCAGTTTTCTTGGGAGCAATATGAAAATGGTCACGGCTTTCAATTGGGATGTTTTCGTGATTTCCCTCTGTAACCAACAGCTCTTATATTCCCAAGTGCCAATGATCCAAATATTAACTAGGACAGACCATGCATAAGATCCAAAATCAATAAAAATAATTACACTTATAAATGCAAACTATTCTAATTTTTTTTAGCCCAATAGTGCTGTTTAAGCTTGCAAAAATAAAATAGCTGTCACAGAAAATAATTATACACATTATATCAGAGGAGTAACAGTTTTTTTTCCATTTGAGACACAAACAGCACAAAATTGTGATGCTAGCTAGAATAAATTCCATTCAACCTTAGAGACTTTTATTAGATTAGATTTATTAGATAACCTAAGTCTCAAGAATCTATCACAGTTAAGAGGCAAATATGTGTGGTCTCTGCTTGTGGCATATTCTAATTTGAGTTTTATAGGTTAATTTGCAGACAGTTTATTTTCAGAGTAATAATTGCTCTCATCAAGCCTTTTGATTCTATATATAGGCAATATTTCTATTTCATTTTTTAGAGTTAATAAATTCTTGAAAAAACAGTACTGCATTTGGAATTTTCCCATATGTTTAATAGGGAAAAATACCTTAGCCCAAAGAAAGAATGCCTTGCATGATATGTTGGCCTTATCCCTTTTTTTAAGGAAGACACAACAGGAAGCTTTACTTATTTAGAAATGTACAGTACTTCCTCAACCCAGTTCTCTCAGGATGTGTTGGATCTAAACCTCAAACAGACTGACCTTTGTTATTAGTGTTTGTGACCTGGAGAATACTTAATGATAGAAGACTGGTCTGTTCTTTAAAGAGAAAGTTAGTCTTGAACTAATTGGGAAGGAGAAATCTTACCATAAGAATCATGATGGAGTGCTGTACTAACGAGCTTTAGTGATATGGGATAAACTTTATGTGCTATGAAGCTGATAGATTTAGCCACATATCCCATTAATTTCCTTTAAGCTTTATCGTTAAATATTATCAGGACAATCATCCCAGAATCTTATCTGGAACTGGATTATTCATGTTTGTCATAGCCTTTTCTTACATTCTTAAATTTTTCTCTTTAAGCAAAATCTGTGTTTCTTATCCATGTGTCAGGAACCAAATAAATTGCATTTGCAAAATCTATGTTCCCTATCCATGCCTCAACAACCAAATTAATTGCATTTGCTGAATGAATGATCTTGAAAATACAGGTAAAGAAGTGCAACTTATTCTACATAATTAACCTAACATATACCAAATAATAGCAGTATTATTGTACTACCAAACTTTTCCCTTTAAAAATACTGATCTAATAGCAAATGTACTTATAATTTTCTCTTGCTTTTCTTGGTTTATTTTAGAACTTGTCTCTAAAGACATCACATTGTCTTCACAGGAATTTTTAGCAGCTTGGGGAAATAAAACTGCAGGGTGGGTTATGATGGCAATTTGCCCATACACTTCATGCTACAACAACACGTCTGAAGAAAAGGATCCCATATACTAGAATAGGAAACTTGGTTGGTTGGTGTGCCATAAATTCATGTTGATTTTTACTATCCACATAGATTTTCTCCATAATTATTTGTTTCCAGCTTCGTGGTCCAGATCTTTTAATAATGCTGTTATTGCTGCTGTAATCAAGCCCATCCACCTTACTAGTTGGTGTCCTCTTTTTCTCTTTCCATCTATGTTTCCCAGGACTATAAACTTTTCAAGAGAGCTGGCCTTCATATACAAGTAGTCCTTGGCTTAGAACTATTTATTTAGTGACTATTCAAAGTTACAACCGCACTGAAAAAAGTGACTTATGATTGTTTTCCACATGACCATTGCAGAACCAGCCATGCATGGTCACTTGATCAAAATTTGGATGCTTGGCAACTGGCATATATTTATGACGATTCAATGTCCTGGGATCATGTGATAACCTTTTGCTACCTTCTAACAAGAAAATCAATGGGGGAAATCAGATTCACCTAACAACCTTATTACTAAGCTCATTTTACTTTCATATAGATGAAGAGCAGCTTGATTCATTAGGAATAGTGACATGAGAACATTTGCATTTTACATTGGATGGCTGCTTTTAAAGTTGTATGTACGTTCATGGAACTATTAATTTTGTGCCTCATAACAATAACAGCCTAACAGAATTGGAGAACAGATAGACTATTTCTGTCAGTTCTTGTGACTGAACAGTTTATGCAAGTGGACCAAGATAGCCACGCTTGAAGTTGAAAAATTGGCATATTATATTTCTCCTTCCATATTTTTTCAGTGGTAAATCTAGATTAGGACAGTAACTTCCTACTTACTAGTATTGTTTTTCTGTGGTCTTTCCCCCCTAAGAGTAAGCTTGATACAAAATCATTCTGAAACACTGTAGATCAAAAATTTAGGCAAGCAACATCCAGAATATCTTGGCAGAATAAAAATGTAAGTCACAATTAGTGCATTCTACAATGATAGAGCAGTTTTTAAAAGGAGGTAAAGAAACTGCTTCAGACATCAAATGTTCAGTATCAAAATATTTGGCAGATTCTCATATAACCCAAATTCTCTGTTCCCAATTTTATCTTACCACTCATAACTTTTTCCCTTTGAGATAGTAATTCTATTTTGACAACTTTTGGTTCAGTTCTATTCATCTTCAAAAGGCTAGTAAGGTTCTTTAAGAGTATGTTTTTATTATAGTATTGAATTATATTTATATTATTGATTACATTTATACCTTGTTTCTCATGAAGGAAATATTCCTGCAGCAGCTTTCTAATTTATTATTGCTCTGCTCTTTTTTGTTCCTGCTAGAGGCCTAGTACTTTAGTTTTTCCAAATTTTTGGTCTGCCTTTCTTCTTTATCTTGTGTGTCTTCTTTTATATGTTGTAAAAGCCCTAGGGAAAGAATTTCTTTTCTGAGCTGTATCTTAGAGTACTGCCTTAAACCACTGTACTTCGGGTACATTCTTTGGAATATAATTAGTACAGCATATATACATGATAGAGACATAACAAAGTATCTAGTTGAGTAAATCCATAATTATTGCATTTCTAATCTGTACTGAGGGATAATTACCATAAACTTGAGTGCTTCCTACAGATTTGCATTTTCATCACAGCACCTGGAATGCACTTCGGGTGAATTGACAATGACATAAGTGTGAAATGAAAAATACATGTCTGCACTCCCATATTTTTCCCATTTATCAGTAAAAGTCAGGCTTCTTTCAAGCTCAAGAAAGAAAATTGTAAGAACACATGTTTGTCTGTCTTTGGAACTCTGTAGAATTAGGCTGTCATGAAATGTAAAACTAATGTGTGGTTGTAAAAACTATCACCGGAATTTTCCTTGCTACTGGCGGATGCCTAAGTAGATTTGGGGAAGAAAGGGGTTATTATAAAGTCAGTACTCAATAGCTAGGTATGTCATTTTAACTAAGTAACTAAAATATCTTAATGGATTTGGAATATAATTTTGTTTATATTCACAAGATTTTTAAAAAATGAAAAATGGTTTTCTTTTGCAGAGAGATAAGCAAAGCAATCTAAAAAGTGTGAAAGTAAGATTGAACAATGCATTTCTTTGTATAAGAAAATATATTAGGATAACCATTAAAAAAAACCCTAAATTTTTATCTAGATAGTTAGATCAACATCTCCAATTCTTTGATAGATGACACAAAATGGATTGTCAACGTAGTGCTTTTAGATAGTAAAGTAAAGTAAAGTAAAGTATATGTAATTATACAAATAATTTTAACCTCAAGTATATTTGCTTTGAAACAGTAGTTTTCAACATTTACCTATATGCAAACTATATTGCCATTCAAAGCTTTTGTGGGCTAACTTCACAGCAAGCCAACTTAAATGTGCTTAGAACAAGAGTTACTTACAGGTAGTCTTCAACTTACGATCACAATTCAGCCCAAAGTTTATGTTGCTAAACAAGACAGTTGTTAAGTGAGTTTTGCCCCATTTTGCAAACTTTTTTGCCACAGTTGTTAAGTAAATCACTGCAGTTGTTAAATTAGTAAAATGTTTTTTAAGTGAATTTAACTTCCCTATTGACAGAATAAGAAAGTTGGAAGGAACCTTAGAGGTCTTCTAATCTGACTCGTGCTCAAGCAGGAAACCTTATAACCTTTCAAACAAATGTTTGTCCAATTGTTCTTAAAAACCTCTAGAGTTGGAGCTCCCACAACATTTGGATGCAAGTCGTTTCACTAATTAATTGTTCTATTAATTTACTTTGGTTGTCAGAAGATGGAAAAACGTGATCACATGTCCCCAGGATATTGCAACTGTCATAAATACCTGCCACTTGTCTATTTGAATTTTGATTATGTGACCACAGGAAAGCTGCAATGGTCACAAGTGTGGAAAACTGTCATAAGTCACTTTCCTCAGTACCATTGTAACTTCAAACAGTCACTTAACAAATGGTTGTAAGTTGAGGACTATCTGTAGTTAGAACAAGAATTATATATATATATAGCATGAGCTATTAAAAATACAGCTATACTAGATATACTAACTCCTTCATAAACATGGCATTCTTCTCGCAGTACATTTGCCTATCAGTGTAAAACATAATATTGATCCTATGAGAAATTTGATTATAATATTGTTACATTATTACAGTAACATCAATAAAGCATGGGGAAAAGAATTTTCCATAAGAAAAATGAGTTACTGTTCATTCAAAAGTTAAGTAAAATATGTATGTTTTCATAATGCTGCCGCACATGCTTTGAGATTTTATTTGAAAGTACTTCTCTTGTAATTTTACAATTGCTGCTACTTTCAGGGCAATTATTTTATGTTCTCCTCTAACATTGTATTGAGTGGTTTATTTCTGATGACAAAAAAACTTTTTAATTCACTGGAAACATTTGCCAGCAGAAAGAAAAAAAGGCATATTTACATATTTCCATTTTGTTTTCCAGCCCTTCTCTATGTTCAGCCGAATATCTCCACAAATACTTACTCTTTTGTTTCATTGATGAAAATCTTAGTTATTTCTTTGAAATAGTCTCTTTCCCTCTTTATATCAAATAATCTTAATGGCTGAAATGAGCATGTTGATAAAATTCATTGATTGTGTTTACTTTAATTCTGTTGAAAGATCTGTATATTTTTAAAATGCATGGTTTGAGATATAAAAGTTTTCATATATATATATACAAAGTAAAGAAATTAATAAAAATCAATGAAAAATGCAAATGCTTTTTTTACAATGTTAAAGAAGTTTTATAGTGTTTTTGAGGGGAAATGGGCATCGAAGCAAAGAGAAAAACAACCAGACTAAAAGTAGAATGTTTGGAAGAAAAGAAAATACAAATCCCATGACAAAAAATATTAACCTCCCAACAGAATAAATGGAAAATAGACATAAAGAAATAGGTTGGGAGAAATGTGTTGCAGGGTGCCACAGAAAAGTGTGAACCAATGGGAAAAAAAGATACTTGAGGAGTAATGAAGTGAAAGACACTGTGGATGAGGAATATATTATGTAAAAGAATGCAAAAAAATATTGAGGAATGTGATAAAGGTGGTATACAATGGAAATAAAGCATGCATGAGTGTAAATGGTTAGCAAATAGTTAAGTACAGACCATGGTGGGAGAAAAGAAGATGTAGAATCATGCTGTTGAGATAAGCAGCCAAGGGAAGGAGGAAGGGAGGGAGGGAGGAGGGGGAGAAGGAAGGAAGAAAGGAAGGAAAGAAAGAAAGAAAAGGAGGGAGGGAGGATTATAAGAAGGCTAGCAGGCAGGTAAATGGCTGGTGTCAGGGTGCATGGGTAGTTGACATGATACAATAATTGTGGTTGCTGCAGGGCATAGCAGGTTGCATGAGAGGACAGCATAAGTGTTGCAGGGCTTGGGCTGGCTGCTGCAGATTACAGGAGGGTTCTGAAGGTGCACAAGGGGCAAGTGTACATGGTATAGGATAGCCAGGCTACTGCAAGGTGGGAAAGATGCATGAGGAGGCAATGGGGCATGAATGAGGTAGGGTAGGAATGGTACTTCCAGGTGCTGGAGATTTACCAGAATGACTTGTGACCTTTTCTGCTGGCTTCCCCATTGACTTTGGAAGGAAAGTCATAACTGGCAATCACATGACTGTGGGGCGCTGCACCTATTGTAAGTAAGATTTGGTTGCCAAGCTACCAGTTTGCAATATGTGACTGTGAGCATTCTGGGTCATCCAGAACTTTGAGGACTAGTTTTAAAAAAACACTTATTCAGCCCTACTGTAACTTCAGATAGTCACTCAATATGTTTAACTAAGGACTACCTGTATCAAAAGCCATTGTGATGGTAAAAATGGAGGAGACAATTGCAGGTTATGCATAAATGATGAAAACCTAGAACAAGCAGATAATTTATGTACATTTGTAGAAAGATAGCTAGTGAGAGAAAATATATTGAGAAATGTTAAAGATATGCAAACGTTGATAGAAAAGTAATGGTAGTATATGGTCTGTTGTAAGGAATGAATGCTTGCCAGATTAAAACAAAATTGGCTTTTTATAAAAGCATGCTTCTATTATATGGAAATGAGACTAATGTATATCAGGGAAACATGAAAGTAAGTTGAGTACAGTGGGAATTGTATGTAGAAACAGAGGAATAGAGAGGATTAAGAAGGAAGGTTTTGAATGAATATGCACTGAATATAAAACTGAACAAACAAAACAAAAGAAGAGCATCAAAATGGCTTGATCATTCAGAGAGAATTAATAAGAATAGAATTGCAGAATCTGGATCAGAAAGAACAGTAAGTACACTGACAGATAGGAAAAGACCAAAGAAGTCATGGCTGGATGGAGTTTATGAGATCCTCAAAAAAAAAAGAGAGAGAAATGAGAAGTTTAAATAGCAAAACAATACATATGTTTTACGGATGTAACGGAAATAAAAATGTTAAAAAGATATAGCGAGGTATAGTAAATTGGGTTGCTATCATTAGTTTAGCAATGTTTCCTTTTATTTTTTAATCTCTACTTAATTTCTTTGGCCTATGATTTCTTATTCGTTTTCTGAACTCTGACAACAGAACTTATCCTAAAAGAGAATTGCATAATGTGAATGTAAATACACATACATTTGCCTTTAAATTATCAATAAAGATACTTTTCCTGGATATTGTAATTTAGATAATTACTTGATCAAGATTAATTACATCTGAAGGTAGCTATGCTATTATATGGTGTTAAAGAATATATTGTTCTATCATATAGAGTACTGAATGTTTTTATTTTTTTAAATGAATGATTGCTAATTACTTCAGTTGGCCAGATGAATTATTGAGAAAGCTGAACAGATATGTTCATTGGCTTCTGATGCACAAAATTAATACATCCTCTGGCTGCAATCCAACACTGTGTTAAGTGTTTCTTGTATTGATTTCAAATATCTTAAGCATGTTTAATGGATTGAGGCACAAATGAAAAAAGGTGTTACAATTTAAATCACTTACTTTTCAAAATGGCAATATTAAGAGTCTGGTTCTGATCTCTAAATAATTTTAACAATTACATTTTAAATCAGACTGAGCAAAGAGTGTCCATTTTGCTTTTTCTTATGTGTAAAAACATTGCTCCTGAATGCTCTCAGAAAATTAAAACCAAGATTTTCCTAAGACAGGTAACTTGCACTTTTTCTGAAAATATTGAAGAAGGCAGTGTGACATGGAAGAAAACTGGACTAGCACTTTAAGAAAGAAAGCAAACAAAAATCTAAGATACTTTTGTGCTACTACAGAAGAATATTAGTACAAAAGGATTATCCTGCTACTGACCAAGGATAAGCTTAATGAAGCCAATGATTTATTATGCCAGAAAGATTTGTCCCACTGAGATCTGGCTTTTTCTAAGATGGTGGAACTAGGTGATAATTTGAAAGGTGTAATGAAAAAATTGAAACAATATTGGCTATTTTCCTGCAAAGCCTGTTTAGTTTAATGTACCATAAAGGTTATGCCTTTTTAGAGGCTTATTATATTTCATGCCATAGACTGGGTTCTTAGAAGAGCTGTCATGCTTAAATATTAAATCTAAAACTCTTGCCAATTCACCAGTGATATTGTAAAAAAGTGAAGGTTTTAGAATACAAGCCTAGCTTCAAGATGATGAGCTATAAATAAGCCGGCTCATCCAAGTGATTGACAATTTTTCATTAATAATATCCAATCTTTATTTAGCACTTGTTAATAATGATGGTTCCTAAAACATTGTCACAGAATTGAAACAAGTGTAGATAGAATTAAGATTCACTGCCTTCAGTGCAGTTTATCCCTCATGTAGGATGGCTGATTAAAATAACAAGGTAAAAAAGAGCTATTCAGAACAAAATTAAAGAAAATAATTTTAAAAATTCAAAATAGTTTTTGTAGTCCCCCAAAGGCTCTTAAATGTCATGTTTTATCATTTGACATCTATTCATATGATGTTCATCCACAAGTTTCCATTATATTTTTCTAACATATATTGCAAATTTTTCTCAATTGTTACTAAAATTGTTTACTTTTTAGATTTATATCCTATCTTTCAATCAGCACCATCAAGCAGTCTACATAATGTTTCCATTTATTGAGAGAAATCAATTTTTTTCATTGACATCTTCATAGATTAGCTTTGTTTATTTAGGTATGAGGTAATCTTAGGACGTGCTTACTCTTGCATTATTTTTTGTTTTCTTCACTGATTGCTTTCCAAACACAATCTGTATGTGTTTGTTTGTGCATACGTAGCTCTCAGGTATTTGACAGAAAAGAATGAAAAATTTAAAAGTTAAAAAAATAATGCAGACGTATAAAATAATACTGACTGGAAAATGGTTATTGTTTCTAACTTGGGAGATATATGATGCCAGCCAAATCAGTTAAAAGTATGATAAAGCATAAGCCGCATTTGGGAATAAATAGAAAATAAAAGAGGAAATTTTTATTAGTTTTATTATTTAATAGCAGTTGCTTGAACCAAGAGTGATTTTTTTTTTATAGACATGACTCTCATAGAATTCTCTTTAGCAAGATTTATTATGATGAAATTAGTGGTAGTACAAGAATTCCAGCAAATGAAGTATCTGCCATTTAGAAATAATATATCAATGTATATATTAGGCAGTATTTTCTTCACAGCTATAATTTTGTCACAGAGCATAACTTAAGTGCACAAAATTACATATTATATGCATATTTTGCTCAGTGTATTATGAATTGATCATTTTTAAAAATGCCCTATTTTCATCATGTTTAATTAATACAATAACAACAGAAGTCCTCTTTCTAATTTGAATGATTATCTTTTTTAATAGTGTGTAGTACATTCCCACAATTTGAGATATCTGTTATAATTTTTTTGTGCTGGAATGGACAAGCAAAAGAGAGGGGGAAAAAAGTGATTTAATGTAGTTGGAAAATTGGGAAAACACAACTGTGTTAGAAAGTTAGGAGTCACTAATGCCTTGCAACACAAGCAGCACAAACAGCTTATATTGGTGTGCTGGAACAAATTGTATCCATCTATTAGTTTGCTGAAAGATTTGGGCCTTAGAGGAGTTGGCCCTGAACATTTCTTGTCCAAGCCTTCTATCCAAATAGTACAAATACTGTATAAACTGTAAAGCAGACATATACAGCCATAACATTGTCTTTTTATTTTTATGATTCTATTTCACAAGTCTCCTGAAGTTTGTGATAAGACATCAGGCAGGAAAAAATCATTATACCCTGGGCTTTGCTTCTAACCCAAGGTTTTGATTATTAATGACAAGATCCTAAAATTACGCCTCACAGATTCTGAAATTGAGTTTTTGAAAACGCACAGTAGATGTAATAGGAAGTAAAGTATGAAGTTCCAGAGAAATGAGCTGTGAATTGAACCTGCAAGAGAAATTGATCCTATCAGTCAGTTTTTTTCTCTGTTCTCTGGAAAAGAAACAACAAGCACATGTTACTGACTGTCAAGGAAATGAGGACCATTGATTAAACAAGATGCTCAAGTGCCAGAGGCCAGAGGCTACAACTACACTAGCTGGTACCCAAGATTGTGAGCTGCAGCTGTCAGATTTCACTGCATCTTTCATTGCAGATGAAATTGGCAGAAAGAGAGCAGCATACAAAAATATTCCAGGTGCCATCAGGTGAAGAACAAAAAGCTACCAGAGAAAGCTTTAAGCACCACAGATTCTGTGCTTACGGAAGCAATATTGTCCTCTTACAGTGAATCAGTGGTCCTGGATTCACACCATTCTGACCAATTTATAATAGATTAACATGCTGGGCTCCAGAACTTTTTCAATCAAACTGTTATAAATTGGGGAGGACCTAACATTATAAGCTCTCCTTCTGTCTATAAAATTCCACAAAGTTGAGGAGAAAACAAATATATCATGTAAGATTTATATGTAATATACAAAATATTATATATTGTATACAAATACAACATACAACATTACAATATACAATTAACTAGCAAGGAAACTGCTTTTGAGAGAGATTTAGAATGTAACACAACTAAATCACACTTTCCTTTTTATAGGCTGATTCATTGATTTTGTTATTTTGCTTTTCTCTGAAAGTATTGCAATGATGTTAACTACCTCTTATAACTCACTCAGTTTCAAACAGCCCACTTAAGGAACATTCCAAATTCTTTTCATTCTATCTATTGCAGAGACATTATAGAGGCAGTTGAGGCCCCGAGGCATTCAGTGATGGTCACTGGAACAGAGAAATTAATCTCCTGCAGGATTAACCCTTGAGAGACAAAAGGGTCAGCCATCATGCTTACAACTTTGGTCGTTTAAAGGACCTGACTTTATAAACATTTTTATTTAATTTTGTTGTTGTTAGTTGCAAAGTCATGTCCGACCTATCATGATCCCATGAACAACATTCCTCCAGGCCTTTCTGTCCTCCACCATCCCCCAGAGCCAATCCAAGCTCATACCAACTGCTTCAGTGACTCCATCCAGCCACCTCATTCTCTGTCGTCCCGTTCTTCTTTTGCCCTCAA
>JANHJO010004672.1:0-14862 GCA_032468235.1 Pseudoxyrhopus heterurus | reverse complement strand
TGGTTTATTGAGGACTATTACTGTCATTCTATTATGTAGGCAAATATTCTTATTTATAGTTAAATAATTGATTTGCAGTAACTTGATGTTATATGGCATATGACTATTTAAAAAAAAATCTCTATTACAAACTCAGTCCTGTTGGCAGGTTTCTATTATTAAGAGTCTTCAGTTTCAGAACTTAAGTTTTGTAGCCCTTACAGTAGTAGTAAAAGCTTAATTTGAAGTTTTTAATTTTGGCAAGAGTAATTCAAGTGGTATACTTGTGTTATAACTACATTTCTAAAAACTTCTTTACATAAAGCTTGGGAAATTGGAATTATAAGCTAGTTTTAAAGAAAGCATTTAGGAAGTAATCTATATTTTTTAATCTTCAATACATGGAAACATCTATTGAAAAGGGACATTTAAACCATTGAATTCAGTACACTCACATCATTCTGGATAATTGATTCTATTATTAAACTGCTCATCATTAGGAAGCTCTTCTAAAAATTCCACCGGAACATTTATTCTTGTAATTTTAAGATCATTGTTCTATCTTAAATGTCTTGTAGTCTGGAACCCTGACTATATCCAATAATCTTGAATGACTGAAAACTGATCTTGATTTTCTTTTATGTAGCATCCCTTCGCATTTTTGAAGAACGTTATCATATCCCCACCTCAGATGTCTTTTCTCAGGGCTAAACATCCAATTTCTTCCTGCAAGACTAGTTTCCAATCCCCTGACCATATCTATTGATGTTTGTTGTGTCTCCTACAGTTTCTGTGAATTTTTCTTAAAATATGATGAACCACACTCAAGGCATGGTTGACTGTAACTGGTGCATTTAAGAAGAATGAACACATATCACTGCCAAATGTCTATTGTACATGTATTTTGGACTTGTCAAATGATACAGAAAAACACAAGTGATTGCAGCCATAAAAGGGCAGTTTTGTCTTCAACTAGGCATAACAACTAATGTGAGTGATGATGCATAATTCATAGCACACATATACTATATATGATTAGCAAGACTGCTTGTTTTTTACCAGTTAATAGCTATTATTAGATGGAAAGGTATTTCCTACACAACATTTGCTCCTTGAATTCTAAGTAGGTACTGCACCTTGCTAATCTTTCAGATATATTTCAGAATACAGTAAGTTGAATGCTTCGGGGCAAGGTTATGATCACATGCTAGCCACAGTAATAGAAAAGTGACAACTTTCTAAGGAAAACTGAAATTATGAGAGAAAAAATATATAAAAAAATAAGAGTGCTTTTTCCCCTCGTATTAAACTTGCTTCTGGAAGATGAAAGTGTTGGAATTGTCTGATGAAAAGAAATGTTATTGTTGAACATTTGAACAAATTAAATTTTGACTTCAACCTCCATAACCGTGAGGATATGACTAAGCACAACTAGGAGTGAAACCCATTTGACATTATCACAAAATTATGATAATAACATTTGAAGCATGGTTGGCTGAGATAATCCAGTGCTGAGATATTGTGTAGCAATTCTCAAAAAATAAACATATCCACTGAGTGCATTCTGGATCAAAGTAGAAAAGATATGGGAATGAGGGAAATGAGGCTTTGAAGATTTTATTCCTGTTTTCTACAAAATATTATGTGAAGCAGAATTTATTGCATTCCCAATCACAAATGTCAATCTTTCAAGATAGATTATAGTTTAAGATGCAGTTTTTCAAATATGTATCATATATATTGAAAATTTTTAAAAGCTTCTATGATGTCAAGGCTAACATTTGACAGCATGACTACTGCAGTGCAGTCTACATAGAGCTGCTCTTGAAAATCACCCAGAAGCTTCATCTGCTCCAGAACACAGTGACATGGGCAGTGACAGTAATGACTCAGGATGCCCATATAACATCTCTGTTTTGCAAGCTGCCATTTGTTTCTGGATGTGATTCAACATACCAGTCATTATGTATACAGCTTAAATGACACAGAGCCAGGTTACTTGACTCTGTCTCCTTTGATATCTGTAGAGAGTAAAGAGAATAATAATGACCTTGACAGAAAGAAGGAAAATCAGTTAAAGCAATGAGTAGGCAAACAATGCTTAAACCCAAATGAAGAGGGAGAGTTATGAAATGTCTAGGCAGGCAACCCCCTAATTCAAATAAATATAAAAGTGAGAGAAGGGAAATTTATTCAGCCTTCCAAGATTTTATTAATGTAGCAGATCTTAATAAAAAACAGTTTTAGGTAGTCTTCACGTTTTGACAATAATTGAGACCAGAATTTTTATTACTAAATAATACAGTTTGACATCACATGACCACATAATGTAGCAGTCCCATTGCCAACACTAACTGAAAATCACCTAGCACATTAAGCAAGGACCCATACCAAGCTAAGCCATCCCCATTTTGATACTTCCCAGCCCTGAGCCTTAGTAATGTAAGGGATTGTTTCCTCTTCACCTTTTCTCACCCATCTGTTTCCTCCCTATCTCTGCCCTTTGGGATGTCCTACAGAGCAACATGCCTCAGTGGCGGCAGCAGCACTAGGGTTGAAGTAGAAACCCAGGGTCTTCAGCTATCCTGGGCCTCTACTTCAGCCCCAGTTTGGTCTAGTGGTTAAGACCCAGGGCTACAAAGCAGGAGTCTCATGAAAGCCGGTTGGATGACCCTGAGGCAGTCACTCTCTCTCAGCCCAACTCACTTCACAGGGTGGTTGTTGTGGAAGAAGGAGGGTTGGACATCTTTGTAACTTGAGTTATTTGTAAAAATAATAAAATAATATAAAAATAAAAATAATAAACATGGGATATAAATAAATAAATAAATACTGCTGTCGAGTATGCTGTCTCAAGCCTCATTCTGCAGCCAATCACAACAGTGCAAAATCACTATCACTTTGCACTTCACAAGCCCTGCTGCACCCACATGATCTTTGTTGTCTTCTTCCTGCTGTTGTTGTTGAGGTGTGCCTGGCCTGTCCCTATATGAAGCAGCTGCTGGGCAAATTAATTCTTCTTTCTGAGGCAGCTTGTGCTATTCTCCAAATAGAGCAGGCCATTGTCATGATGCTTTATAACACCTTCAGAAAGCTGCTGAGGCCTTCTGCAGCATCGCAAGAACGATGTGCACTATTTGGAGAAGAGTAGATGAGTAGAAGTAGTCTTGGAAAGAAGCCTCAGCAGCAGAAGGAGCAAGATGGTGGAAGTCAGCAGCAGGCTTGCAGAGTACATGGTGTTGGGAGTGGATGACGCTTTGTCCTGGGGGCACTGACCACAGCTTGAGGCAGTTCTCCTTGGTGGCAGTGGCACTGGGGCTAAAGTAGAGGCCTGGGAGGTGGGAATGACCAGCTGAAAGTTTTGAAGGCTCCAGATCTCTAATTCAATCCCAGTGCCACTGCTGCTTAGGAAGGCGCAGGGCAGCCAGAAGAGCAGAGATGGGAGGAAATAGGCCAGTGAGAAACACCCCTGCAATTGAAAGGGATGCCAAGTGCCTGAATTTTGCAATGCAATTCTGCAATGGCTATAACTTTGGGGACCAGGCATTAGTAGCATTCACTCAGTGCTGCTACAACTTCAAATGGACACTGAACAAATTGTTGTTAACCAAGAAGTACCACTGTTTGGCATCTGTATTTTGGTCTGGTACACTTCACAGGGCTAATAGTATCTGCTCAACTGATTTGGTCTGGCAGGGTTGGTGCACTCCATATTCCTTTGATTAACCAATGTCATCTATCAGGATCTTGGAAGTCTTAGATTTCTTGATTACTAGAGTGCAAATAACTTGCCTTGCCTCTATCATTGAGAATGTGTCTAAAGCAGGGATCTTCAAACTTGACAGCTTTAAGACTTGTTGGACTTCAACTCCCAGAATTCCTTCTCCAGTCATGTTAGCTCAGGAATTCTGGGAGTTGACATCCACAAGTCTTAAACTTGCCAAGTTTGAAGACCCTTGGTCTAAAGGCTCTGGTTTAGCATTCTGATCTTCTTGTCAAGCAGATTTTCCCACCATAGTATGGTTCAGATATGTTGGACTAGAAAACCCATCCTTCTAAGCTTACTGATTCAAAATTATTCTGATCATAGTGTTAACCTTTGGTTGAGGGAATAGATAATCTTGAAATCCACACCTAGATATAAGCTGATATAATCCAATTTTGTTATGTCATTTTTCAGTCCAGGCCAACATGGCCAGTTGTAAACTAGTATTACAACTGCTAGAATTGTCATATTGTCTCTAAAACATGGGTAATATCTGGCAAGGAAATGCCTTTAAAAAGTTAACATTACTATATGTAAAAGAAGAGCATTTTTAATTTAACCACAGAAGAAACTAGCATTAACTTCTTCTTACGCTATGTGCTTAATGCTTTAAATTATTCTGCAGTGATAGAGTAGGAAGAAAGATTCAAAAACATAAATATGATAAATAACCATAATCATTTTAATTAACTATTTGGTGAATATTTAGTGGAAGTAGCATGTATATGTAATGGAAACCCTTGCTGAAAGGGGGACAGAATTCCAGGACACCATCATCAATAATAATTTAGTGAAATGAGACAGAAGTGCTGCCAACCAGGGTTTGCTCACTTGGAATTCTACACCAGATGTACAGATTAATAATAGGTGGCCTTTTAGGGAACTCTCAGATCCATTCTAATGTTTTACTTATTACTTTATTATCTCAAATGTCCATAACTAGTTTTTTTCCATTTTGCCCTTTGTTCATAATATGGGCTAGTAATTGAGTTCATATTTTTCATCCAACCTTTCAGCTGTAATTAATATTTTATTATATCAGATTTTTATCACTAAATAGCCTAGCAGCAGGATATTGAGTTGCATATATGGGTTTTTAAGTCCCAGTGACTTACTGATGCCAGGTTACTTTCCTGTAATGAGTTATGGTTGAGAGGACACAAAATGCATTTATGGTTCCCAGCTAATATTCCAAAGCAATTTATGACTGATCTTATCAAGATCACAGTCAGACCAAGAGAAATTAAAGTAATGAAAATGGAATATTCATCAGTTGAGATCCATTTATCGTATACAGTATATGGAATGTGATCAAAAAGGTGAAAACGTATATGCAAGGCTAGTTATAACCTTTGTGTGTGTGTCTATGTGTGTCTATATATGTATGTGCCATTTTATGAACAAAATCTGGTTAGGTCAAGTGTATTTTATGGTGTGATTAAAAAAAGCTTTTTATTATGTAGTGAAGAATAAATGCCTTACCAATATGATACATTCTAAACAAATAACTGTTGATGTTCATCTGCATATGTAAATCAAAATGCATTTAACATACTTTACTGTATTTTTAAAAAAAATTAGTTTCAAGATATCGGTATTCAAAATACAATTAAATACAGTATATTAATGAATACTATTATGTTATATCTAGATGCAGCCATAATATTCTCCTGGTCTAATACTAATATCAGTAACTAATTTTTCAAAACACAGAAAATCCACACTTTTTGTTACATAGGTTTCCTATGGAGCAGAGTCTATTTTAGCCTTTTATGTTTTGTGGTAAAAGAATCTATGACTGTTGTATTTTGTTTGTATTTTTGTATTTTAGAAACTTTGTACCCATGGTGATAAATCCTATTACATATTTCTTCTTAGCGATATTGTTTGAATGATCCATTGCTTGATTTGGTGTTGCAACTTTTTCTTGCAATTGTAAACCTGTTACAACTGACTTCAAATTGCTGATAAAACTCAATTTATCAAACAAGGGGCAAAACTTAAATAACAACACCAATAACAATAATAATAAATTATACTGTATATCCAAACATAACATTCGTACTTCAGCAAAGACTAGTCCCCAATCGACATTTCATAAGTCTGGAATAAAAAAATGGGATTTTACACTTTACATATCTTGCATTTATTGGAACAGGAACTAGAAGAAGATTCAGTCAAACTGGAGAAGCTGGGAATTTTATTGGACAATAATATAGTTATCCTGTGTTAAGACATGCTTCCTGCTTTCCTTTTATGAACAGAAGACTGTTGTAGCTTCCTTTTCTGTTAAAGGCAAAATGATCAATTTTTGTCAGGTATAGTGCAGCCCAGAATAATTAAATATTAAAATGTATGTATCACATTGAGCTATGGAAATACTCTTGCATTCCATGTACTTAGCAAAAACATATTATATAGAACAGAAAGATATGCAGCTTTGAATATCCCTAGGCTCTGCTGCAATCAAGATGTAATATAAATTAGCAAGCATTTTTCTTCCCTGAGGAAGTAAATAATTGGTCTCAGTCTCATTGTAAATGCCCTCCTGACAACACAGAGGCAAAAAAAATGCCTTCACCTTCCATTGACGATCCATTTTCCTTAACAGTAGAACCACAGGGATTTTCTGTCTGTGTGCATAGGAACACTAAGAAAAGACTGTGCTTGGATCTTTTCTTGGCAGAAAATCCCCTTTGTAAATAGTAATTTAAATCTTTGGAAATATTCCTGTGAAATGGTTGGATGGTCCCAAAGAAGCTTAAAGATTTTATTCATACACTCATGCAGACGCACACACATACACAAACACGCATATAAACATGTTTTCGTTCCATTTTTCCTCCTGTCAAGCTGGAAGTGTTACAGAATATCTTATCCAAGCTACTGGAGAATTTGTATTGGGTATTTGTATTGAAATTAAGCTATCTTTTATTTCCTCCTGCTATAAGACTATATGGGCAGTTTTTCTGGCTTTATTTGTGGAGTCCGTTTTCAGGAAACTACAAAAAAAAAAATTTTTGGCTTATTTCAGAGATTAATAGCCCCCTCAGTTTGAATGAACAGCATCAACCTAATTCCATTTGCTGGTGAATATGTTACAAAAGGAAGGTGAACATGATTGGTTGCAGCATGGATAATTTTGAGGAACCAGATCTTAGTTTGCAAACCTACTTCTTGCACCATCAACTTCAAATAGAGAATTGAGCATTATCTGTTAAGGGGATGGCCTTAACTCATAGGAGACTGTGAGTTCTAGTCCTGCCTTAGACATGAAAAAAACATGAACCAGCCATTCTCTTACAGTCCAACCCACCTCACAGGATTGTGTGGGGAAAATAGGAGGAGAAAGGAGTATTATGTATGTTCACTACGTTGATTTAACTGATAAAGTAATAAAGGTGGCATAACAAATTAAGTAATAACATGAAATTAACAATCAACAGCTTTGAAGGCCAATTTCCTAATACCAGGTTTGAAAGAATTATTTTGAAGAAGATAGCAGAATGCATTCTTTCTGATACTGCTGAACTATAAGTATAGCATCCCTTATCCTTGGTCATCCTGGTTAGGTTGTTGCAAAGATTTAAGAGGGTAGGAAGACTAAATGTTTATTTCTAGCCATGACAGCATTTGTTTAATCTTAAACAATCCAGTCAACTCTTTAAATCAATATTTAAAGGGGGAGGGTGTATCTACTGCCCTTCCAAATAAGGGTGTATTGATTTTTAAAAAAGAAAAATTATAATTAAATAAAGATGTGAAGTGCAAAATAATGGGCTATTATAGTAATAAACCATCTCAAAGATACGTTTGCATGGGAATGAAAATTTCAATCAGTTGCAATTTTCTGAAAAGCAAAATACATTTTCTTCACATTGTACTGGAAGAATTAGTAACCAACAAGATCTATAAATCTAGATCAGGGTTACTGTTATCATTTTAAAGGTAATGTAGTTGCTTCTAATAGTAGATGCCAAAGGTTGGGAAATAGATTGCCAGAATCCCTGAAGCTCATCACTCAAGTACAGCGAAGGCTACTTTCCCATCACTCTAGTTTCCTCCTCTGTGAAGGCCAGGAAGTCATTTTTCCTTTGGTCTCATGCAATCTTTCACAAGATATGCCAAATCTAGACTGTCTGAAAATCAATAAGATACTGGTGAATTATTTTCTTTCCCATGTTTATTTCTGTGCTGTTATATTTTAAGTACTCATGGAGAAATATTTATTCTAGATAAATTACTGCTTCATAATAAATTAGAATTTGTTAGCACACTGCTATTAGTCATAGCAAAAGGGAAAAAAGTCCCTATGGATTTTACTCTACTAGTCATTACCAACTATAGGGGACGGAGCTCATCCCCATTTCAAGGCCATGAGCCAATGCTGTCTGAAGACAATTCTGCAGTCATGTGGCCATGATGTCTTAGAGTATCGTTTCCTCCCCACCAAAGTGGTACCTATTTATCTACTCACATTGGCACGCTTTGGAACTTTGCAGATAGGGGAAGAGGGGAGCTCACCCTATTGCATGACAGTCAAGTCTCAAACCCAGGCTGCCAGCTTTCCAGCTGACCAGCCCAGCGTCTTACCACTGAGCCATCCCACTGTCCCCTATTAGTCATAAGACATAATAATAGAACACATAAGGTCCTTTGTACTCAGTTCCCTTGAAGGTGGAAAACCCTTTTTTGTGTTAATTAGAATAAATGCTGTCAGTCATTACTGAAGTCAGATAATCTATGTGAATCTTATTTCTGACCCATTGCAATAGGTGAAATGCTAAATATGCTAAAAGAGCTAGTGCAACTTTAGTCATCTGGGAAATTATTACAGTAGAAAAGAAATACAGAGATATGGTTCAATGGTTACCAGAGCCATATTTTCTTAATATATATCTCACCAGAAAGTATGTCCATTAATAGGATTTAAAAAGAGAGTTCACGTTATGAATGTAACTCAAAATATCTTGTAACATTCATTAACAAATCAAACTCGTTTGTACAGATTTAAAACTTATAACTCATAGAATAGAGTGAAGTTAACACTGACCTAGATGCTTATAAGGTAGTAATTTACATCAGGAGGACATTCTTGTGTGAAAATGGGACAGCAGACACGATTTAGTAATTTTTCATTACCACTTGGACATTGATAAAGGGGAACAGAAAAAAGCTTTGTGACCTTTCAGTGTTTAAATTATTAAAGAGCAAATAGATTTGAGGTCTGGTTGGTCATAGATCTAATTTGTCTTTTTAGGGAAAAGATGAAAAGATATTTTGGGTTTGAAATTGCTTTAATCAACTTGATTCATTCTTTAATGTATCTCAGGATGAATTCACATACAGTATTTTAGAGTGCAGCATACATGTACCTCTTTATCTGAAGGATATTTTCCATTCAGCTTTCCACATTTTTTAAACAGAAAAGTATAACATTGAAAGGATAACTGTATTTTTTCTACATTTTTAAGAGCAATATATCAAGTCAGTTCATGTTCAAATTTGCACCAAATCCTAATGTTCTTTATTTCCATTTTCTTAAGTCACTCAATGTTCTGAAGCTAAATAATTGAATACATTATCAGCACAGTTGATGTCTTACTTGATTATGCTTCTGGGTCAAACTACATGTTGCATTATATACTTCAATGCAAGTATGCAGGTTTTTGAAGAAAGATTTGAATTATTGCCGGCAGGGTGGGAGATTTAAAACATCCCATTTTCTCATGTACAAATAACTGTCTTTAAGACTAACAGAAACATCTCTTCCTGATCAGGTTTATTAAAGCAGGAAAATTCCCTCCACTAGTAGAGCTCATCTTTAAAAATGGGGTTGGGGTTGGGGAATGAGGATAATATAGGTAGTCCTCATTTAGCAAACATAATTCATTTTGTCAACTCGGGCATTAAGTAAAGTGGTGGTTAAGTGAAATCATGACTGTGCTGACGATCTTGTTTCAGCTGTCCTTTGCTTTACAGACCTACAAAAGATATAAATACGTATTGTATTTTGTATTGTATGTCTGTGCTGTATGTCATAAACATGCAACTCTTTATCATAAATTTTAGTTCATATGATTTAAGAATTGGGTTTTTTTCAAGGCTTCTAAATTAATCCCATTTTTTTTCTCATTTCTTGTCTTTTCAACCTTTGCTAGTGTCTACCAAATAGTTGTTGAGGAGGAACGCCCTCGCAGAACCAAGAAAACCACAGAAATCCTGAAATGCTACCCTGTGCCAATTCATTTCCAGAATGCTTCAATTCTGAATTCCCAGTATTATTTTGCAGCTGAGTTTCCAGCCCACAGTATTCAAATGGCTCAACCTTTTACTATTGGTGACAACAAAACCTACAGTGGCTTTTGGAATACTCCTCTTCTTCCTCATAAAAGTTACAGCATTTATTTTCAAGCTGCCAGCAGAGCAAATGGGGTAAGCCTGAGAGCACAGCTCTAGTGTTGTATCCAGTCCATGCTGTCCTACTTTATGCCAAAAATGAAAAAAGTTCTCATTCTCTCTCTCCCTCCCCCTCCCTCTCTCTCTCACACACACACATACACCCAATCTACATATCTAATCACCATTGTTTGGAGCAGAAATAAAACAGGGAAGAATTCAATAGTTATATCAATGGGAAAAATAGGAGAAAAATTCTGTTCAAAATTTTCTTACCGGTATTTATATTCTTTTCAGTCTCCCTTACTAAATTGTCAATATCTGCTTCTTGGCTTTTTCAACTATATTATCTCACTACATCAGCCTAAACATTGTTGTTTCCTCATGGTTGTGTTGATACAAACTTTTGAGCCTTTTTTCTTCAAATAAAAAAACAAACAAAGCAAATTAAGCCAAAGTACAAAAATATGTAAAAAGCCCTTCCTTTGCAGATCATATTTTATCTAACAGAATCTAGAATTGTTTTCCATTTTCTGGGCATACCTACAAGAACCCTTCATCTCTTGATAAGCTTCAGTTGTTTCCCTTGACAGCAGAGAAATGTTTTCTGCCAAATACCATAATGGGCCATGTCTTACAATGCATTGATAGTGCAGAAATGTGAGATATCATTGATTCTTGTTTGCTTCCCTTACATTGTCTGGTGTGTTGCCTTGAACTATCTAACTGACTGTAAAGAAAATAAAATATCCCAAGGTCAATGTATTGTCAAAAGGAAAAAAAGGTATAATGGCTAATATCTCATTCACATTCTAGTTTAATGTTAAGTGAAGTATTGATGTTACATGTCCAAATACATTTTCATTCATTTAACTTTAACAGGGAAATGAACTAAACTAGAGAGACAATTGTTAAGCACGAGGATATTAAATAAAATTGATGTGGCTTTTGAGCATAACAGTGGTTTGAAACGCACCCAAAAACAAACACTTTTTTATTTTTCTGGATGTAAATCAGCAAATAATCATTTCTTTTTTTATCTGCTATAGGAAACAAAAATTGACTGCGTCAGAGTGGCTACTAAAGGTATGCTCCTATTGTGTAGTTCTTCCTAGCTTTAAATCTGTAGCAGATTATTTATACATTGTTATATAGATTTAGAAAATCCTTTCATGATATTACATATAGATTACTTAAATGTATAAGAAATGGAAATGTTGGGTTCATTTAATATAGAAGCCATAGTCTTACAATATATGCATTTGACTTTTTCCATTCCATTTGTGGCTTTCTGATGCTGCTGTTTGCCTAATCTTAAGCATTATTATTATAGAACCCCAGTGGCGCAGTGGTTAGAATGCGATACTGCAGGCTACTTCTGCTGGCTGCTGGCTGCCAGCAATTTGGCAGTTCGGGCCTCACCGGCTCAAGGTTGACTCAGCCTTCCATCCTTTCGAGGTCGGTAAAATGAGGAACCAGATTGTTGGGGGCAATATGCTGACTCTGTAAACCGCTTAGGAAGCAGTAGATAAGTCTAAGTGCTATTGCAGAGCAATACTTCTTTCATCCTTTACATGTCCTTGCCTCCATCTGTGGCCACCTATACCTGGTAGCCATTTTTCCTTGGCATTTCAAATGAGAGAAAATTCCAAACAGTTTGTTTCTAGTTGAAATCCTGGTACTGTTATCATGAATATTTTTGATAACCACAAAAAAAAAAGATACAGGATTAAAAGAAACAGATTGTAATTTAAAAATTAAACTGTCTTCTCCTTTGGGAGCTTTCCAGTGATTTGGCCATACACATTTATAGCTAACCCTACTCTTCCCCAGACCCCTCCCCTCTCTCCTGCGGCCTCTCTTTTTTAAAGATGTGCTGGTTTCTAAATAAAAACACGCCAATTCAGTGTTATTTATTCTCTTCAGCTTTAATTGGATCTGACCCATTTCTATCTCTATCTCTCTCTTGTCTTTATTTCTCACCAGCTTTCATAATGCGGCAAACCACACAGCAATTAAGAAAACACTAAAGCCACCAACAACATCTTGGCCTCACCTGCCCAGGGAGAGAGTGAAGGAAGAAAATGAGACTGCCTACAGGGCTTGGCCAGTGTGAAGAAACTGACCATAGTTTGTTTACACTTCATAAAAGTACATTTTTTAAAATAATGTTCAGGTCAGTTGTACAGAATGGAAATTGTTCACACTCGATGCAAAAGCAAATTCGGAGAAATGGATGCATCCTGGAATTGAAAACAAAAAATACCCCTGGCCATTTCCCAAGTTAGACAAGGACGATTTCATTGCCTGCTTCTTGAAACACATGGAATACATCCCAGCAATGGCAAAATGACAATAGCAATAACACTTAGCACGTAGACTTATATACTGCTTCACAGTACTTTACAGCCATCTCTAAGCGGTTTACAGAGTCAGCATATTGCCCCCAACAATTTTGGGTTCTCATTTTACCCACCTCGGAAGGATGGAAGGCTGAGTCAACCTTGAGCCTGGTGAGATTTGAACTGCCAAGTTGCAGGTAGCCGGCAGAAACCAAAAGTAGCCTGCAGTACTGCACTCTAACCACTGTGCCACCGTGGCACAAACTGATACTCCTTGTTTTGTGTAAAGAACTAGCTAATGCAAGGGTTTTATACTCTTGATGATGGTGCACCTAATTAAAACTGATTGACTATGTTTCCGCATATTCCCTAAGAAGCCTATCCTAAATATCAAGAAGGGGTTAATTCTGGCTGCACAGAGTCAAGCCTCAAATGACTAAAAAACTAGAATTGAGAAGTCAGCAACAGGCAGCAAATGTCGCCTCTGCAAAAAAGCTGAAGAAACTGTGGGTCACCTTGTTAGTTGCTTCAAGAAGAACACCTAAACTGACTACAAACAACAAACTATGCATGAGAAAGTAGCAACCATGGCACACTGGAATATCTGCAAGACATACTATGTGCCTGTAACCAAGAATAACAAAATAGACAAAGTAATAAAAAATGAAGATGATAAAGTGCTCTGGGACATTAAAATTCCAACAAATAAGCACCTGCCATATAACACTCCAAGCCTAACAATTGTTGATAAGAAAGACAAAAAGGTCTGGAGAGTGGATGTTGCAGGATCTGGAGATCAGATCAGAACAGAAGAGAAAGAACTGAAAAAGAAACCACAACATTCAAAGACTTCCAAATAGAAGTAAATGACTGTGGAATAAGAAAACAAAGACAGTATCAATAGTAATCAGTGTCTTGGATGCAGTCCGAAAACATCTGGAACGCTACTTGAACACCATCAATACTGACAAAATCATCATCAATCAATAATAAAAGGCAGATTTGCATGCAACAGAATACAACCTCCAACGATACCTTGAACACCATCAAATAACATCTGCCTATCTCTTGGTCCTTGGGAAGGATTCAATAAGTGGACAAAAAAGGCAAATTCAGTCTAAACATCTGGCTAGCTATGTGATCAACCATAATTTTGGCATGGCACCCAGTGTGCCAATAACCACTAGGAACACCACAGAAAATTTATGCCACAATCTTTCTGTTTCAAGTTTCACGTCTTGATAACTTATGATCTCCCAATTCCTTCTTTTCTATTCTAGTATTGAAGAGTATGGACAAATCAATGCTTCCTTCTTTTCAACTACAGTTAAATCTGGTGTTTTATGCACCAAGACTTTATCAGTTTGCATTCAGAAATCCCACTATATTTTAACCTGCTCATTTCCAACTACTTTTCCAACTCTATTTTCCCACCAATTTTCCATTACTGCCATATATATGTTTATAGATGTTCCAGTGAATCATTTTGATGACTGTGGTATCTTATTGTTTATAATCCATTTCTGTGATCTTCTTGCATGAGCTGAATAGTTGATCTACAATTTCTTCTACCTCTTTGCACAATCTGCACTTTGAATAACGACATTTTTTTTCAAACGTTTTGCTTCCTGAAAACGTTATGGTGATTAGACCCCTTCAAACTAAGCACAAATATAATTTCAGAATGCCTGTATCACAAAGGAATCTTGAGAAATATGAAATTAACTTTTAATGGCTATAATTTATAGCCATATATTTAATCACATAATATTTCCAGCATGCTGCATGAGTTCACCAGGGCTAAACATGTAGCAAAACATAGCAATGCATCTTGCTACAATGTCCAATAATAATTAGCCAGCATTGATGAATTCCAGTTGCCCTAAGGGTGTTTTTCCATTGTGACAATCTTCTCTCACAATGTTCATCACTGACTGTCCCTAGATTTTCGGGACAGAACTTCAAATATAAATACAGAAAATGAATCTTCAGTGTCATGTTGTACTTCAAGGTTTTGTATGCTATAAGAAGTTTGTCACCCAGCTGAATATAGTTTGTTGCTCTATTGTTGCCAAGAAAATCCATAACAACACCCTCAAATGCTTTCCAGGTGATTTTCTCTGGCCCCACTAATAGCTCTTCAAACCGCTTGTAATTGATGACATATCTGATCTGTGGACCAACAAAAATGCCTTCCTTAATTTAGGCTTCTGCTATTTTTGGAAACTTCTGTTTCAAAGAATCAAAACCTTCTTCTTCCTTGTTCAGTGCTTTCACAGATTTTTTTCATCAATCCAAGTTTATATGCCATGTTTTTCTATCCTGGAACTATCCATCTTTTCCTCCTCCTCCTCCTCCTCCTCCTCCTCCTCCTCC
>JANHJO010004671.1:60970-71017 GCA_032468235.1 Pseudoxyrhopus heterurus | reverse complement strand
TCAGGAATCTCCAGCTAGGAATAAAAGTTTGTATAGAGCACATACAAACTTACAACCTCTGCTTTATATATATAGATGTGAAACAACAGCATGGGAACTAGCTCTCTAATTCTACTATGGATTACAAGACCAAATGAAAGACTTTCAAATTCTCCTGAATTCTTCAAGTCATGGAAAATAGAACTAAATTTTCAGTGTATTGGAGGAGGAGAGGAGGAGACTGAAATGACGGAATATGTACATTTAGTCATTGTTTTAAAATAGAATCTGTAGGAATATATTCAAAATAGATTTTTTTAGACACTGAGTTTCAGTTTGTACTAGGCTGTACATAGAGAGTTGTTAAATGAAGAAACAAAGAATGGTTGATTCCCCTATTTAAAAAAAACATAAAATTGAACTGTTATAGGAGCTTTTTGAATACACGCAATCCTTGACTTACAGCCTTTCATTTAGTGACCAAAGTTATAACAAGGTCAAAGGAGCGAATGAGCACACCAGTGCATTTTTTTGTTTCAGAGAAAATGCAGATAGCACACAAATGGGGTCCTACTTGGTTTTTGGGACACAGGCAGAATAGAATGTATTTTAATTTAATTTGAAATATGATTTATGATATATTTATGATAAAATCATAATATCCCTCAATATATTTAATTCTGCCCATGTTACAAAAGTAAACTACCTCAAAAGTAAACTGCTCTCAATCTCTAATAAAGGAGAATAATTATAGCTCAGGATTGACACGAGGGGGTCCTTGATGCTCTCTGCGCTTGTTTTCTTGCAAACATTTCATTCACCAAACTAGGTAACATCATCAGTGCTAGTCACTGGTCTAGTCTATCACTGATAATGCTACCTAGTTTAGATAATGAAACATCTGTAAGAAAACAAGCAAGCTCAGAGAGCACCAAGGACCCTTCTCTCACTCTCTTTTCATAGTCCTTCCATGCAAAAGATTACTGTTCTATTTTCTCCTCATGGTATTCTTCAAGTAGCTGCTACTACGATGAAGAAATTGCCTTAGAGATGACCCCAGTTGATTGATCAGTAGGGCTATTCTGTTTATATACCTTAGTACAGAATGAAACAGCAAGCAATTTAGCTACTGAGATTACTTCAGTTGGAAAGGCAATGACCTTGGTAGCTAGCAAAATATTTTTTTCAATGAGTCAGGTGCAAAAAGGAGTAGAAAATAGTTACTAGAATAGCATAGATGAACTAAAAACAAGCCCCCAGAATCTGTTACAAGCCCTTTCTACGCTAAAGAATAAAAACCTTGTCAACTGCTAATAGCAATAGCACTTAGACTTATATTGACTCAACCTTCCATCCTTCTGAGGTGGGTAAAATGAGGATCCAGATTGTTAGGGGCAATATGAGAGGGCTGTAAAAGCACTGTGAAGCGGTATATAAGTCTAAGTGCTATTGCTATTGCTATACTGCTTTACAGTGCTTTCCAGTTCTCTCTAAGCAGTTTACAGTGTCAGCATACTGCCCCCAACAATCTGGCTCCCCATTTTATCGACCTGGGGAGGATGGAAGGCTGATCAACCTTGAGCCGGTGAGACTCGAACTGCCAAACTGCTGGCAGCCGGTAGTCAGCAGAAGTAGCCTGCAGTACTGCATTCTAACCACTGCGCCACCACACCTCTTTTATATATTAGGAAAACAAAAGACAGGCACCATCAAACTTGTTTCAGGATAGGATCCAGAAATCTCACTGATAAAATATTTTCAGGCAGAATTGCAGAGCTATGCTTTGCCAAAAATAATGATATTCAAGATGCATAACTGTGAAATAAGGACACTGAGCTGAAGTTTATAGTTCTTTTCCAATAATTCCAGTATTAACTAAAGAGCATCTGAATAGTGACGTTGATGACTAGGCAATATTTTGTTTTTAAAAAATGCAAGAAATCCCACAAAGGAATTAAAACAAAACATCATAATATCAAAAAGAATAATGCAAAGGATTATTTTTCCTATTCCATTCACTCCCTATCTTCATTGGCTATCTGATTTAAAGACATTGCAAGGGTTGATTATTTACTCTCTAATTATGAACTCATACTGAGCGATAGTAAAATTCTCTTCACATAAAGTCGCTGAAGAGATTTTTTTTAGACAGAAAGCTATATTTGCCCACTGAACTATCTTACCGTCAAGGTTCTTCCAAAACTTCTATTTATATACATATTCCTTCAAGCCTCCTGCACAGTCTTAACAGAGAGCCAAAATTCCTGGAAATGGCAAACACTGTGCTCAAGGAAAAGCAAGCAACAGACCCACCAAAACTGCTTCTCTCAATGATCTCTCTGCACAGCAAGAGAATAACAAAATACATTGAAAAGGAATGCTGAAAATATGGATTCTATTAACCAAGGAGCAGATATTTTATATGCCAGCAACTCCTTTATTTATAGTATATCATAGGTTGTCCTCATTCTCAGAAAGAAATTGAAGGAATATGGATCTCTAGATTTTCATGAATTCAGCATAGTTCCTCCTCCAACCCATCCTATCTTTCAAAGTATTCCAACAGAACCTGCTGCTATAGCAAACTCTCATTAAAATATGTTTTCATGGTGAAGCAGGGATTCTAGACCTGATTAAAAGTTCTGATTGACACTGTGTTACCCAAGCTATCTTATTCTTGGTACACTTATTTGGATAACTGAGCTGGAAAAAATAGTAGGGATGGAAACTTGGACAAACTTAACAAGTTGACAACTTAACATGTTAAGATGACATGCTATGTTAGATTGTTTCTGAATGTGAAACAAATTAGGTTACTTGTTTAGTTTACTTTATTGTCATTGCACCTCGTACAACAAAATTAAATGCCATCTTCAGTATATATTATAACTATAAAAATAAAACACAAACACACATCCTTCACATTCTACACAATTGAATTGAAAATCCCTGATATTGCATTAATATTGCACTATACAGTAGAATTCAATATAGTTACTACTCTGGGATAGAAGCTGTTTTTCAGCCTATTTGTCCTTGTTTTTATTATCCTGTACCACCTGCCAGATGGTAATAGTTTTTAAAACAGGAGTTCCCAGGATGAGATGGATCTTTAAGAATGTTTTGAACTTTCTTAAGGCAGCGGGAGCTATAAAGCTCTTCCAAAGATGGGACAGGACAACCAATGATCCTCTGGGCAATTATGTTAACCCTCTGGAGCGCTGTCCTATCTGCCACTGTGCAATTGCAAACCATACACAGGTGCATTGAAGTGTACTCTATGCCTTGGCTATCTTGAAATGGATTAGAAAATGGCAGATCTTACTTATAATTGTCTACTTCCCATGCAGGCAAACTGCCAGTGATACAGTTCTATTAGGGAGCAATTTGATTTATATATAACTGGCGCAATGTTAGGTCTCCCTCAAACCTCTTTCGTCTTAATGCATGATCTTATTTTTATTTATTGCTCACCCAGTTAAATATCATCTATATCCTTGAAATTAAAAATGAAACATCACCATAAAATATTATAGAATAGAGTCATAGAAATTGGTCTCATGAAAGTATGTTTATTAGGGCTGTGAATGAATGTAGTAAAAATGATTTGGAAGAGTGTTTCAGTCTGTGCAGAAGTGTGAGTACAGCATCTCTAAAGTAGCTATGGCTTTTTTCGGGATTCTACATGAGCCTGAAAAAAGATGTGGCTGCCCTAAAATGCTTCCCCAATTGTGGTCCTTCACATTTTAAAGCACCTCTTTAGAATCATTTTTACAGTATGCATAGCTCTACTGTATATATGCATACATAGATGGAGGAAAAAGTGGTATCTACCACGTTTGTGATAGGCTGATGACATTCTTTTGAATTTCAGTAATTGAATGGTGATTCCTATTAGTATTTTTAAAATTAATTCTAATACCAAGATATCTAAACATTTAATTCAAAGCACAAGACAAAGGCATGGATTCTGCGAGCCAACCTTTGCCAAGATGAAGTTTATGATCCACAGAGCTTTCCCAGTGGGTAAATGGAAAAAGATATAATTGTTGCTGATTCTCTTTCCTAAGTTACTCAGAAATCTCTGTAGAGTTGGGAGCTTTTCTGAAACAATGCCACTGAAGCTTCAGCGAACAAGAAATGCTTTCTGCAAATAGGAATATTTCTGAATACTTTTGCTAGTGGAATAACAATTCCACACTGAACCAGAGAATCAATCAACAACCATTCTTACAAATTTCAATAGAAATTACACTTAACTAAACATATCAATCAGATTTATATTACCTAGTACTGAAGAGCTGATCTATAGAGGCTAAAAATAATAAAAACTCATGTAGTATCTTAAAAGCTAGCAATTTTTTTGAATAGAATAACCTTTAATGGACTTCAATCAACAGACTGAAATTAGTTATATGCTAAGGGAAACTTATTTAGGACTGAAAACACCTCCACCAACACATCTTACATGTTTTTATCAGACTTATGCATTACGTAAAATTGACTTCAACAACTTTAAAAAAAATCAAAGCAATGATAGGGTAATTTTTACAAAGGCATATGAAGCAAGCAAGTTGCTATGCAAACTGCTTATACTGCAAGTTTATGAGCAACACTGAAAGGTATCTAATCTCTTTTCAGCTAACCATTTAAATACTTGTCTAGTACTATTCCATTGTTTACAGTGGATAGGTCTTTTATTTGCAATACCCTGAGCAGCTGATAGCACAGTCCAGGTGTTTTCAGCAGTTCTGCAAGGCTACTGACGCTCCTATGCTATTTATTTTTAAATTATCTGAACATTGTCCCTCAGAAATTTTTTGAAGCCTTTTTAGTAAATTCTGTATTTTAAAAGAGTATTGTAACAAAGAGCTGCTAACTGACGAGGGAATGTCCTCAAGTAAAGAACTAATAATCTTGCTTCTCTTTCTAGTTAAATAATTATGAACAGCTGAATTAAAAGATACAGCAGTAATTTTAAAACTGTTTATTCCAAAGTAGTACACTTATATTGCATTTGTATTATATATACTAAAGATCCAGATTCAGTCCTTGGCATCATCTTAGAGTGCTGGGAAAGACAGATATTTGGAATATCATTGACAAAGATTGTCAAATTAAATTTGGTACACTTTCTAATATTAGTTTTACCCTTGGACAGAATATTGCAAATTTAAAGTACAGTACATCTCTCACTCTAAAAGAGGTCAGAGAAACTATGCAAAATACCATAGATAATACATTATTATCTTGAGCATTAAATTGGTGAAACAAAAGGCAGGAACCTATACATTTATTAGATATGCAAAGTATTCAACACAAATGTTGTCAACCCTGAAGCTGTCCTGACTGAAGCCATTTTGTCTGCTTCAGTGTTGACACACTGGAGCTGAGGGTCAGGGAGGGGGGATTTGAGATAGAGGGATTTTTGTAGCCAAAACAAAATACTTTCTCTTGGGAACCAAGGACATTCTCACACCTGGTTGGCAGAAGGCGGAGTGATGCCACCTGGTTGTCAGACTGCATGGTGATTGGACCATGTGACTGATTGTTTTCAGAAAGTAGAAAATCTTTTACTTTTAATAAGGTGAAAACTAGGGGAGTTTGCATAGTTGGTTTTCACCAGATATGTGCCAATATGATATTTCCAATAAAAGTAATCTCTGAGGAATTCAATTGCCTCGGAGTCTTGCTTGCAATGGATTTATTACTTGGAACCCTGACAACAGCTATGTGATTTAGGAAAAGCAGTGGTTGCTTTAAGAAGCTACAAATGAGTGCCACATTTGTACCCTTGCATGCTTCTGCTTTCACATCCAAAGCCCTGTCTACAACCACACTAAATTAATAAGATGGACTGATAGAGATTGAAGAACATCATTTCACCAAGTGCTGGAATGTTGCTGTTTCATTCCACATGTCATTTATAGGCTTTTGATTGTAAGACTGAGCTAGGAAAACCAGTAAAATAGCCTTAAGCAGGACTGTCATAAAATCATGCCTTAATGTCTGAAGTCTTGATGAGCAAATGGATTTGGGGCACAGTTGCTGAAAAGAAAAGCAGTTGTTTGAATGTGGAGAAAGACCTGAAAGTTAACTTAATGTGGGCCCCTAGTCATTAGTGCAATTAATTAGAAAGTTATCTACACCATCAGGTTTCCACCAAGTGTATTCTTGTGTGTGTAACATTCAGCTTATTTCATCCCAGGACACTAAGAGTGGTACCAACACTTTGAATGCAACTAGGTCAATAAAATATGAAATGGTTGACAAAAGTCTTCTATTTCCATATACTGCCGTATACACAATATCTGGGCAAAGTAAGTTCTAGTTAAGGATGATAGGTCCGAACCTTGCAAAGGATCCAGTTTCAAAAAATTGCTGTCCATCAAATACTTAGTCATGAGGGGGATCAGCACCTGTTGTGAGATGGATCCAGCCCTATCTTCTCATTCCTGGAGCACTCCTTGATGGAAGGACCAAATCTGTCCTTACTGCTTAAGGAAGTCAGACAAAATTTGGTATGATGTGCATGCTCACCCTGTTGTCTCCATAGTAACCAAAAAAAAATCCACAAAGAAGCTGAGAGTCATTGCTTAGCAACATGAGGCTGTTGACTCTTATCTGCTACTTCAGTTATTGAATAAGAATCTGCTGGGATCTTTGGACTCCACACTGGAATGTAGGATATAAAACAGTGAAGTCTAAGAAGACTACACATAGTGGAGGAGAAGTTTGCATTGTAGGTATGTCACGATTGAGAAATCCACCACAATTAAAAACTGTCCCATCGGTTGCTGGTATCGTTTTAATCAATGTTGAAAAGGTATTTGTATATCAGCTGCATTTTTTTTTAGAAAAGGGGGTCAATTATTTTCTAAAGCATCAGAAGGTAAGACAAGAAGCAATGTATGGAAACTAATCAAGGAGAGAAGCAACCTAAAACTAAGGAGAAATTTCTTAGTTGAGAACAATTAACCAATGGAACAGCTTGCCTTCAGAAAGTTTGGGTGCTCCATCACTAGAGGTTTTTAAGAAGAAATCTTGTGTATTGCATTAAGAGACTGTCTGTAGAATGACGGGGCATAGTGTTAAGTGAACTCGGCACTCTTTTTGCTGAGTTCAGTTCCTTGCCTATGCTGTCAGAAAGATCATGAAAATTCCACTAGGCGGAAAATTAAATGTAGACAGATCAACAGTGTGAATTTAGGTCAAGTTCATTTGGCTTAATTTGGTGGGAGAAAGGGTTACTCCTGAAGCAAGGGTGTTCAAAATCCCTAGAGAATTAAAGAATTTTGTCTAAATTCTGCCAATTGAGCTAGAAGGGCTAACTGATTTGGCAATAATCTTGAATCTGATTGCGCCTGTGGAGACTGTCTGTGTCTGTGGATCCTGGAACCTCCCCTGGTTTTTAGAACAACTGTGAAATGAAACTCTGCAACTGATGCTTAAAGTGCTTCTCAAGGAAGACGGAGAAAAAATTCAACCCAACTCTCCTTTTGTTGGGAAGTTTCTTGAGAGGGTGGTTTGCTTCCCTGAAAGATTATTTGGGCCATTTTTCCCCCAGTCTGATTTCAGGTTGGATTACAGTATTGATCATGCTTGCGGATAATTTCTGGAGGACTTTGGAGGTGGGTAGGCACCCCTTTGTGCCGTCCTGAGTCTCCATACCATTCATCATGGTTTCCTTCTGGAATAGCTTAGCAGGGGTGTCAAACTGGCGGCTCGTGGGCCGGATGCATCACGCGCAGGCCACGCCCACCCCCTCTCCACAAAGGGAAAAAACATGGCGATACGTTACATGATGGCAATGTGACGCGGCGAATTTGACACACCCATGGCTTAGGGGGTTAGGAAGAGAGGAGGAATAATGGTTCTTCTTCTGGTGCCAGTTAGTATTGATGGAGATGAGTGATCTAAGACCAAAGGCCCCAGAGTTTGGCACTCCCCCTGCTCCTATTTAACATATACATGAAACTGCTGGGTGAGGTAACCTGTCAGGGTGAGGAAGTGTCTAGACAGGCCAGCTCCTTTAGAAGGCCACATATGATGTCGTCTCTATTTCAGGAGATGAAAGAGGTAGTTAAACTCCAGAAACACTTTTACCCTGTTTGGATGACACTCCAATCAAGCAGGGTAGGCAGACATTTTGCCTGAAATGTCTTTATGGCTGTTTCAAACTGCCTCTTACCTCCCTGATGCCGTTCAGGATTAGTTGACTGTATTGAAGTATTAGCACTGGATTTATTTTTCATTAAATAAACTCTGAAGTTCTGAAAATGAAAGAGGTTCTCAGAAATATATTATTTTGATATTGGAGCATTATAGGACAGGGCAATAGACATAACACAGCTACTCCTCGACTTCCAACAGTTCATCCAGTGACTGACATTACAACAGAATTGAAAAAAGTGACATGACCATTTTTCACATTATAACCATTGCAGCATCCCCACAGTCATGTGATCAAAGTTCAGGTGCTTGGCAGCTGACTCATATATATGATGGTTGCAGTGTCCCGGAGTCATGTGATCTCCTTTTGGGACCTTCTGACAAGTAAAGTCAATGGGGAAGCCAGTTTCACTTAACAACCGTGTTATTAACTAAACAACTGCAAGGATTCACTTAACAACTGTGGCAGGAAAGGTCGTAAAATGGGCCAAACCTCATTTAACAAATGTCTTACTTAACAACAGAAACTTGGGGTTCAATTCTGGTCGTAAGTTGAGGACTTCCTGTATTAAAGATGCTGTGGATTTAAAACGTACATTACTGAGCAAAAAACAAAACAAAACAACTTTGGGGTTTAACTTGTTGATTTGTTTCCAGACTCAATTCAGAGGGCTCGTTTAACTTTCTGTAACTCTCAAGATCCAGAAGAAAAATCACAACCTGTAGGTAAGATTAAACTGACATTGTTGAACAATCATACTAAGTACCTGATGAAAGAAGCAATGACTGGTGTCTTTCTGGGCTCCGTTCCAAGACTTGGGCTTAACATATGATTATCAAATTTGTGAGGAACACAGAGATATCCTGCAGAGGATAACAAGTATTTTAGAGGTCAAGATCAAATTCAGGAGGAGATTGCCAAACTGAAACTTTGGACAAAACCCAGCAAATGAGTCTCAACAGAGATAATAGAATAACAGAGTTGGAAGGGACCTTGGAGGTCTTCTAGATCAACCCCCTGCTCAGGCAGGAAACCTTGGCCTATAGTATAACATTTCAGACAAACGGTTGTCCAATCTCTTCTTAAAAACTTCCAGTGTTGGAGCATTCACAACTTCTAGAGGCAAATTGTTCCACTTAATTGATCTAACTGTCAGGAAATTTCTTCTTAGTTCTAGGTTGCTAACCTTTGCCATAAAACAGGTGTGCCCCCAGGTGTGATTTTATATATATATATATGTATGTATGTATGTCAAAATGGCAGCCACCACAATGCAATTGGATCTCGGATTCAGAAGGAATTATAATTTTTTGTTTGAGCCAAACCGTTTTGTCAAAGTTAAGGCCCGAGTTCAGGTGAGGCTGAATTGCAGGGCATCCTTCACACTTGGCTAAGGGATGCCAGGTGAGTCGGTAGGGCAGGTGGGGTCCAAAAAGCCAAGATGGCAGCCACAACAATGCAGCTGAATCTCAGATTCCTTTTTTGTTCAGCAGTTTTTGAGCCAGACCATCTTGTCATCGTTAGAGCTGGAACTGTCAGGCATCAATCAGAACAGAGCTGGAAAGGGAACTTGGAGGTCTTCTAGTCCAACCCCCTGCTCAAGCAGGAGACCCTAGACCAGGGGCGTCAAACTCGATTTTATTGAGGGCCTCATCAGGGCCGTGAGTGACCTTGGGGGGCTGGGCAGGCGTGGCCATGGTGGGCGTGGCCAGCTCGACATCACACATGTCGCGGGCAAAGGTGGTATTCAGCCAGTTCTGACAGGTTCGGGAGAACCAGTGGCGATAATTTTGACTGGATCGGAGAAGCAGCAAACACCACCTCTGATTGGCCATGCCCACCAAGCCACGCCCACCGAACCGGTAGTAAAAACAATTTCAATCCCACCACTGGTC
>JANHJO010004671.1:35519-47710 GCA_032468235.1 Pseudoxyrhopus heterurus | reverse complement strand
CATAGAGTTAGAGTTAGGGTAGCTGGCTGGAGAATTCTGGGAGTTGAAGTCCACAAGTCTTAAAGTTGCCAAGTTTGGGTACCCCTGGTACAGACTAATGTTTTTCAACTTTGGCAACTTTAAGGGTTGTGCGTTTCAATTCCCAGAATTCCCCAGCTTACTGGCTAGAGAATTTTGGGAGAATTTTGGGAGTTGAAACCCACACACCTTAAAGTTGCCAAGGTAGAAAAATACTCTTGTAGACACTTCAATTCCCAGAATTCTCAGCCAGCAATCTCACCTGGAGAACTCCATCCATATTGAATAAAGTAGTTATAATATTAATTATATTTGATAATATGTTGTTTAGTCCTGATTAGACTATCTGATTCTACTGATAGTGTTTAAGGTTTTTAAAAAATATTATTTTGCTTAAAAAAAATTGAAATTGCAGGAAGGCAATTTAAAGACACATACCTGCTTCTGGTTCCTGGAACAATCACTGCACCATTGTTTTCATTCTCCTTCTGAAAAATAGTGGCAAATTTATTTCTAAGCCTGGGCTGAACACAAAAACTGTCCTTATTTTTGCATGAGTCCTGGGAAGCACAGACTGCAGATGTTCCTCTAAAAAGTTGCGGGTTCTCATCACATTTTTCTGATTTGGTTTTTTTTGAGTTTGAAAAATACTGGCTTAACAGTTCTTCATCTGATGCTTCTTCTAAATATATAAAAGATGAATTAAGTTCAATTATACTAGATCGACATCAGCATTTTACTAGATTGATATTAATAGAGTAGACAAATACTATAGCTAGTTTACCCCAAGAGAAAAAGAAAAATTGAAAAGTTAAAAGAAATAAACAAATTATGTTTGTTTTAACATATGTGTTCTGTTAGTAATACCGTTGGGTGATATATAGAAAAGATATATAAGGAATTAAGAAAGCTGCTATAGGTAAATGCTTATTTTTTCCTAATCATTGTATTGAGTATTCAAGATTTATATGCTAAAGGTAAAAATAGAACAATAATTTGTTTCATATATGTGTTTTTTTTAAAAAAATGTAGCAATCATACCATGCCTTGGTCTTTTTGCCACTAGCATTTTGCTAGGAAGTTTTAGTCCTTTTAAATTAATTAGCCGCTCAACTCCTCGGGTAGTGGATTTCTCTAGCAAAGGTGTTGAATTTGTGACAATTTTTGCAGTAAAACAGGGGTTGTAGTCCCTGCTCCAAATACTCTTTAAATAGGATGACTTCTCATGAGTATAACTGACATCCCAGCTGCGGCTTCTTGGTAGTACAGACTATACCAAAAGAACAGAAAGAAAAACAAAGTTAAATTATCGTCTGTTTCTCTACATTACACTGAAGCTAACTTTATTACTACTGTAGTTTAGAGTTTTCTCAATCATGTTTTGGTACCTTGCCTTTGGACACTGAACAAAGGGAACCTAGGACATGATCAAGTCTATTGAAAAGATGACTGTTGCAGTCTTTTCAACTCATATGTGCCTTAACACCTTTCTGATTGGGAAACTCTTGAAATACAGCTGCCTATATAATGACTTTACTTATACAATGGCTTTCCAGATTATGTACTGGCCAAAACTGGTTTAACTGTGAACGATTCTGTATTGTCTTCTATACAATAGCCTTTCAGCCACTTGAAAATAGCTGTATGTCCTGCAGCTGTCAACTCTTCTCCAGATTATATTCTACAAAGACATCAGAACTTTCTTTTGTACTGCCTGAACTGTTGCCAAATATGATCTCAGGAGTTTGCATTCGTCTTGGTGAAATTTATCTTGCTGTGTTTCTGTCCATTGCTCCAACTTGTCAAGATTCTCTGGAACCTTGGTATTTTAAATTTATTTTTGACATTAACCAAAATTTTATATTAGAATTTGAACAACAAAACATATAGTAATGCTAAATATTAACACTCTATAGCTAATTGCTTTATAACATGAGAAATAAGAAATAATTATTATATATATACTGTTTCCCTGTATTTATCAAGATTGAACTAAAATTTGCAACTTTTTGGAGGATTTCTGAACATTTACTAATTAAAGAGAACATATTCTTTTCCATAGAATAGCTGGAGTGATTAGCATGAGTGATGTGAAGTCTGAGCAGCATATATTATAGAATGGACTATTATAATAATACGTGTGGTATTGCTATGTGGTTTTTTTATCATAATAAACAGAACGTCAACATTTGTGATATCAATTCAACTATACACATATTTATTCTTAGAAGAGGCTGTTACGCCTTTTTTCAAAGCCAATGTTGATAAAGAATTGTTTAGTGAAAGCAAAATGCTCATCTGTGAGGAGTGAAGATGAATATTGAAACACATACAAATACAGTATATTTCATCCCTGAATCTTGTTACTGTTTTTTTTTAAATGATTTCTTTAAGTGGTCTGCAAATCTGATACTTTTATGTACTTTACCTAAGTCATGTGTAAAGATGCTGAACAACACAGGACCTACACTTGTAGGATTGTAGTCAAAACTTTCTTCCAGTTTAAACTGAAGCCATCAATATATGCTTGTTGGGTACAATTGTTTAATTAACTCTGTATTCATCCAAAAGTAGAACAGACCAGTCCCAATTTTGCCACATCCCATGGAAATCAAGTTATCCTATGTCTGCCTCATCCCTGTGGTGAACTAAACTGGATACTATCAAAAAAGGAAATCAGGTTGGCTTGGCATAATTATTTTTAATAAAGTCACTGTTTTTTTCAAAGCAATTTTCTAAATTGACTGCTTAATAGTCTCTCCTGGAGTTTTGCTTGTATCAATATCAATTGAAATTGTGAGTCCTTTTCCTTCTATTTTTGAAAGTAGGAACAATTATCCTTCTCCAATTCTCTCTGACACTATGCTAATCTTCCATGATTTCTGAAAAATCACAAAAAGGCATTGCATGAGGCCCAAACCAACAAAATCAGAAAATTCTCCAATAAGAGACTATTCAGAAAAAAAGGCTTATCAGCATAGCATCTATAAAACTTCCTTTCCCACAAGTTATTGACAACCAACTGAAGATAGTTATAAAGTCAAATCTAATGTATAGTTAACAAGCAAGTCCTGTCAATTCAAATCACATTAAAGAGTTGAATACAGAATATTTAGCACAGAGGATACTTATGCCTGAAGAGACTCAACAAGGACAAAAATAGTTTTGTAGTGCCTCCGAGTAGTTGTTAACTAATATATCATCTAAAATTGTAGTTTTGATACAGGATTTTTAGTGTAATGTATCAAATCCTGGCATAAAATGTTTAACTCTATATACTTCAGATTTATCTAAGTCTGAGATCAAAGTCAAGCCAAAATGCAAGGACTAAATTGTTCTTGATAGACCATTAAAATATTTTTTTAGATACAAAATATTACCGGTGATACATCAGGATCGTAGTCATCAATTTGCTCCATTGTGAAAATATCTTTATTTCCAAGTGCAATTTGAAAAGCAGTCCTTTCATCAAAGTGTCTAAGTGAATCAATCTCAGAAAAAGCACCACTTTTAATTAGAACTTTCTTTTTTTATATAGTTTCATTTTATGGAGTTCATAACTCTGCTCAATTCACATAGAAATGTTTATGCAGTTTTACAACAGATGAAAAACAAACTTCACCCTTTGTTTTAAGTAGATATAAACTTAAATAACTTAACAGCTAGCTGAGGGATTAAGACTGCATATAACCTAATCCCAACTTCATTTTCCTGGAGGTTTCAATGAGATTATGAAATGGCAGGCTTCCTACAATGGCTTATATTATTTGAAAAAGCATTACTATTTATTCAAGCTTAATACTATTCTGAAGGGAATCAACATAAGCCAAATCTAAATAGCAATTGATCTAGAAACAATTCCTTTTTTGCAATGGCAGTGCTTAAAGATTTTACCAACTGACATAGAAACAACTTGATGGTGACATTTTTATGCCCTCAGAGTATATTACATTTTTTATTTGATAAAGGATACTTTCCAGCATAAACTAGAGTTTCTGGATCAACATCATCTTCATAAGCATTCAAAGGAACAAGCTTCCTTCTGACTGGGTCAAAAACCAACTGATAGAGGAAAGTATTATTAGCACGAATAAATCCTTGTATGTATTCTTCAGATACTGAAATGTTCATTTTTAAATACTGTCCCATTTTTCCAATGATCTATCAGGAAAACAAACAAATAGTGCTCATGAGTAATAGCAAACACAAGTGCTTAGCTCATAATCTCTTTAGTCATATTAGGGAACAATTTCCATAATCATCTGTCCTCCTATCATATCATTCCCTAATGATCTTAGAAACAGATATTCAGAAAGAAAGTTAATAGTCAAGCAAATACCTTTATGAATCTACATATCAGTGTTTTGGTCTTTAGAAAATAACCTTTCTCATAACCCAGATGTTCTAGATTTTCTTCATGCAAAGTCCAAAGCACTGATATGATTGTCAGTGATAGCAACTTATCCCAAAATACGTTATCATTGTCAAATTATATTAAAATACTTGAAAAAAACTCTTAGAGATGTATTTATGCTGCCCTGCTCAGAACAAACAAGACAGAGAAAGAAAAAGGAGATGAAAAAAGGAGGGTCAAGTGGAGAATGAGAGAAGTTAGTTCCAGATACAAGCCAAACATTTTTCATGGCATTATTTTAAAATTTCTACTATCCTGTGACAAGAAATGAGTAGATGACACTGTGTTGACTAGTCTTGAATTTGCTGTGAAAGCCAAAGACCTTCACTAATTATTATCCAGTACAAACAACCATATGCCTCTTTTACAGATCATCACATATTGTTGTGAAGCAAATTCTGAAATGTTTTAAGTCAATGGCCTGAATCCCTGATAAATATAAAACCCACCCATCCCAACTTAATGACTTATACAGAGTTAGACTGCATGCACCACAACAGGGACATCCGTCATGGGAGACCTTGAACTCCTCAGAGGAAAATTCTTAGCTGTGGATTGTGCAACACTTCTGAGCTGTAGGGGGGAAAGGTGCTTTGAGAATGTGCATGTAGCCACATCTTTTCCTGGAACTGTATTGCAGCACACAGCTGATGATACTATGAAATGACTCGGCTACTTAAGGAAATGCCAACAAGTACAAGCATCTTTTTCCCTTTGTATCCAAAGTGCTGCAGCCTGTGATAAAAATATTTATCAATTGTAGCAACAGATTTTCCTGTCTCGCAGCATCCAGGGTTATGGAGAAAGGCAGACTTCTCAATTGAACGAGCTGCTTCTCCTACTTTAGAGGCCCTGATAAGAAAGGGGAAAAATTAGGCCTTTTTTATTTGATCTATTTGTTTATTAAGTGACAACCGGCCTAAAAGAACTCTGAAAAGGCATCAGAACCACACCTATTATCTAAGATGCTTTTATGCCACAGAATGCTGGTAGGCAACCAGCTGTATTGCAGATGATGCCGAACTACAGCTTCTAGCAGGCACAGCTACACGGGTAATTACGATACAGGATACAGCTATAGTTCAATAGGAGCCACAGGTTGCCCACTCCTGCCTGAGAACTTATGGCAAATTAAGATGCCAAATTAACCAGCATAGACCCTCTCTGAATAATTCGGTGTTGGTAACAGCTAGAATAAATAAAGTCAAGGATGGTCTGCTGAAGACAAAGCAGATGTGGCAATAATTAAAAGTATATGTAGAAAGCTCTTAGGCAGAGATTTGGTGGCACTTTAAGTGGGTTACCAACAATTAGTCTTCCCCCCCATTCTAACCACTTTCACTTTTCACCCTGATTGCTTCCCTGCTAATGCATTGTCTACTCGGAACCAAGAATAGTACAGTTACTTTTACCATCAAGAACCAAGTGAGAAAACTAGGTTTTGAAAATATTAGCATGAGATGGAATTTAAAATATGATTCTGAAATGGGAAGAACTACTAGAGGGAGAATTTATGACATTAAACCCAAATCAAAAGTGTTTTTGTGTGACCCCTTTTCCTGTTGAAGCTTTGCCATTTGAATCCAGGGAACCATATTGTTTCATAAAGCACTTCAAGGGGTTGTTTCCTTAACCCTCATCAGAAGAAAGCACATTTTAAAGTTCTACAGAGCAGATTTTCCTTATTATCCATAGAGATCTTTGAAAATACAAGATCAATCAAGATGCAAAGAACATATTACCTTTATAATGTCGGGGTTATTGGCTATCTTTAACAGTTTGCAAGACTTGCCTAAGCCAATACCATGAATGGATGGAAGGTAGTCACAACCAGAAAGAATACACATGTAGCGGAATTTCTCTTCTGTAAAGACATCCCCAAGCTGTTTGCATATTCCGAGGCGAGCTTGATCAATTTCTAAGCCATTTCCAAACTTGTCAAGTTTAAGAAACACCTTGCAATGAAAACAAAATCATGAAGAACAAAAATACACATTTCATGTGACTTGATGGGTCACAGTTTGTACTGTTGGCACTGCACACTAGAAAAGCTATTGGCATATTTTTGATGTAAGAAAACATTAAGTGAATTGATGCAAGACTTTGGAGGATTTTATAGTTGGAATAAATAAAAAATTAGAGTCCCATTGTACAATGTTATTTTAATTTTAAGCCTAACAAGAAATTAATTACATAGCAATTAGCAGAACATTCTTTTACATGTCCTTATCCCAAATCCTTCTACGTACAGGGCAGAGATAATGTAAAAAGAAGTGGCAAAGAGATGCACCACAAATCGTCCACAGTTTTATTCTCAATTCTGCCATGAGCCCCCTAAACGTTCTTAAGAAATTATGCTTTTTCAACATAATAGTCACCTACCTTCTTGCAAAGATAACATCAAAATTAAATATTTCAAGTGCACACACATGTATATTTACAAGCACATGTGTCCATATGCAGACACACACTTACACACAAAATGCTGAATTCCCTTTAGAAATATCAAGTTTCCAATCTAAGCTTGTGAAAGCAAATCCTCCCACATAAGGAAAAAAGCAAAGTCTAAGCATCCATGCTCATTTGTATCAATTGCACACTGCCAATTTCTAAACCATGTTGCTGGCTCTTTTTAGACTGATTGTTCGGGTCTGCTAAGTGAAGATATAACATTTTGCTATATTTAAGGCTGGCAAGGGAAGAGAATGTAAAGGCCTGCACTGGACCATGCAGGATTAGGGAGTGGTTTTCCATGTAGACTACCTACCTTTTTGCATCCAAAAGCGAGGAGATCAGAATCCTCTGTAATTATAGCTTGAACCATAGCAGCTTTGTTCAGATAAGCTAACTGAGCATCAGCTTCATAAGGCGCAACAAGACAATCTATTCCTTGGGCTCGGGCAGCCTGCAAACAAACAAACAAAGAAAGAAAAATAATAACGCAACATTAAAAATGCTCATCACAATACCACACATTAACATATAAAACTACTTTGTAATAAATGAACAGTTCACCTGCTACATACAACTTGAATGTTGCGACTGGGATCTTGGAAAGCTAGTATTTGAGTTTAGGACAAAGATACTAGCTCTCCAGGACTCCAGTCGCAATATTCAAGTTGTATCTCCTTGGATAAATCACATGCTGAAGATGGAACTTTCTATAGTCTAGTCCTAGTCCTAGCCTAGTCTAATCTAATGAAATCCAACTGCTTTTGCCCCAGTTTCTTGAATTCATGAATTATACTCTCTATACAGGTAGTCCTCAACTTATGACCACAACTTAGTCCAACATTTCTGTTGCTAAGTGAAACACTTGTTAAGTGAGTTTTGCCCCATTTTATAACTTTCCCTGCCACAATCATTAAGTGCATTGTTGTAGTTGTTAAGATAGTGACATGGTTAAATGAATCTGGCTTCCCCATTGACTTTGCTTGTCAGAAGGCTGCAAGAGGGGATCACGTGACCTTGGGACACTGCAACCGTCCTAAATATTGGTTGCCAAGCATCTGAATTTTGATCACATGGTCGTAAGTGTGAAAAATGGTCGTAAGTCACTTTTTCAGTGCCATTGTAACTTCGAACAGTCACTAAACCAATTGTTGTAAGACGAGGACTACCTGTACTTTTCCAGTTCTTGAACCAGCTTTTTCTATTTAGTTACAGAAATATTTTCTCTCCACACACTTGGCCCATAGAAACTTGGGGAGGGGGACACACATTTGCTTGCTGGGGAACATGCAGCCGGTCTAATCTATATGGGGGGAAGGGAGAGAGGAGAAATGAAGAGACTGTACAAAGGCTGTTATCAATTGCCATCCTTGTAAACCTAAACACACCTCCAGTTCTAAAAGAACCCAGTCATACCAGGCTACTAATGGTCCATAAATTTTCATATATAACAATGCACACAGTTCTCACAAATCTTGCAAACAGCGATTAGATTATACACTTTAGACTGCAGACAGATCTCATCTAAATGAGATCTGCATTAAATACTAGATGCCAGAAAAATGTTATCCTAGATTTGTAGTTCATTTAGTAATGTAAGATCACACCTGCACTTAAAAGAGATACATCTGAACTGCAGATTAATCAGATCAGTACTGGGTTTATATGTATCTCAGATAGAAAAAAATGGGGTGGGGTGGAGATAGATACTCTCCCCAGCTATGATAGTAAACTTCTTAATTTAGTAATTGTGGAAAAATGATTTTGCCTCAAATTATATCTTTTATTATAAATACGTCACGAAATAAACATGATTCATTGTTTTGCTCCAAACTAAGTTATACAGGCTTAAGATTTATAACTAAAGCAAATGTTATAATCAAGACATGAAAAGTGAAATTCATAGTAGGGAACCTGCTAATATAAACACTTACTTTAATCACTTCATGAGCCATTGCGTGTGTAACATTAATGCTGCGAGCAAAGCATTCTCTTGCTTCTGATAATTTTCCTTCACGGAGCAGCTGTTTCCCTTTTAGGAGATTTGTTTGTCGTTTTCTTCAAAATAACATAATTCAAAATAACATAACAAATACATCGTTTCAGAGTCTCACATTCATAACAAGTAAGCTGACTATTGTGCTATTCACTCCAAAGATATCCTAACATTTTTGAGATTTACTATATAAAAGTTTAACAATCAGGTATAAAAGTCAACAATAGTCAACAATATTAAGTCCAGTAATATGTTCATTACTATTATTATTAGGTGAACAGAAACTGAGGTGAGTGATGGGAGCTCACCCTGACATGAATTGTTATGACTTGTACCATTGGAGCAGAGACCAACTCCAGTGTCAGGTCATTAAGGCACTGAGTCATCACAGCTTTTGTTCATTGCTATTACTTAATAATAGTAGGGAGATACATACACATCAGAGATGCTATTCAGCCAGTTCCGACAGGTTCCAGAGAACCAGTAGCGATAATTAGGAGAAACGGCAAATACCTCCGATTGGCTGACCGCGGCAAATACCACCTGATTGGCTGACCGCATAGCCACGTCCACCAAGCCACGCCCAGAGAACCGGTAGTAAAAAAAATTTGAATCCCACCGATACACGTTTCCCAACTCATATGGATGCCTTGGGGACATTTCTCTATGTAATGCCCAGTCAGATCCAGCCCATTTTTATCTCAATCTTTCTTTTGCTGATTTGCCCCTTCTTACCAAATTTGGTCCAATTTTGTTTTTGAAGTATTATCCTGCTAGAAAACAGAATCCCAATTTCTTTCCAATATTCTGTTGGGTTGGAAAGATAAAGGAACATCCCCAGCTTCTTAGTATATACAAACATAACTTACTCCCTTCTTGTTTTTTCAACTTCCTTTTTTGAAGGCAGAGTGCATCCATCAAATACCAGAATTGGTTTAACGCCAAATGATAAAAGCATATCAACAAGTTTCATGCAATAAACTATGTATCTGTGAAAAAAAACACCAGCCTCATACATTTGTCATGACATCTTGAAACATAACATATGGTTTGCATAAGAAGGCCAACTTCCACTTGCAACAACAAAATTGTCACTAGAATAGGATAGCAACAAGATCAGCTGTGGTTGCAGTTTATATCACTGTAGCTAAATCTATATTTTGTGCTTAGTCAAATATTCAGCTTACAGAAGTAAATAATGTCATCTGACTTAATTAACTGTAGTAAACACATCACACAGGAGAAAAATATTTCATCTTGTATATTAATTTAAGAAAAGCCTATGGATTAAAAAAAGATTATCTTCTTTTCCATTTTTTTTAAATTTGGGCTGTAATCCTGTGCACCAACTATTCATAACTATTTACTATTACTATTTTTAAATGGGATTTAGAAATCATTTGTTTAAAATTATCACAAGCAATTAACATGAAAAAGCAATTAAGTTCTATTATTTTTCTGAGTCCATGCATTTAACAACATACTTAATATGCTCTACTTTCCAATCTTTCTTACTGATGGAATACATTGGTGGGCAGCATTTATGCAGCTCTCAGAATGAGACTAGCTTTCCTGTACAGTGAACTCTTATTTCAAATTTAGGATTAAAATTCATAACCTATCAGCCTCAGAAGAGGCCATCAAATCCATTCAAATACTTAGAGAAATTTATGAGGCTGTGCATCTTCAACTCATATGCATCTTTCATTTGTAATCCAAAGCACTCAAAGTTTGTGCCAAAAATTTGGTGATAAAATGACAGGTTTTTTTGCTACCATAATTTTTGGCATGAGAACACATAAATAAGCATGAAAACTTAAAGGGGTGTGAAAAAAGATTAATTTCTACCCTTTAAATCTGGTAAGAACAGTTAAAAGCATATCACTGAAGTTTAGCAGCAAAATCACCAAAGGTTGGCAACATGAATTTTCATGTGAAATGCTAAAATGCAAAAAATATCCAGCTTTAAGCACCCCCAAATCTTTGAAAATGGGTCTGGACTCCCCTGTGATGTCACAAAAAAGCCTTCTGCAGCCTTCCAGCTGGTCTAGAAGCCTGTTAAAGCCTGAAGGCTAAAAATGGTCACAGGCAGCCCTACCACATCCGTAACTATTTTACCACTCTATCAGTTAAATAGTTTTGCACATACTGGTCTGTGGCTTCTCCTTTTGCTAGTTTTTCTGCACATGCATATGCTCCTTTGTGCAGCCAGCAATAAGTGTCTACAGCAACTACTTGTCCTTTGTACTTCTTAACATGAGTAGGTTCAGCTGCCTCTTTGATAAACTGGAGCAGACCTTGGATTCCCATTGTATCGTATCAGTTGAATTCTGCAAGCAAAGTAAAGAAACACAAGCCAACAGATTCATAATTGTTCCTGAGCTGGGGCAGGAAACTTTACAGCACACATCGATAAGACTTCCAAAGTGGCAACAGACCTCTAGTGCAAAAGAGGCTCTATTACACCCTCACCAAGATGTATTAATTTGATTAATCTGGGAATTTGTTATCAATAAAATAATATATAAAATAATATTAGTAACTGGAAACTGGTATGTTGTAGCATGCACCAACAGAACTTGCATTCACATTCACTTGTACTGAGAATTGTTTTTGATACATGAGGATTTTGTGACATTAGAGTCAACTTTCAGGACAATAGATCACCACAGGTGCAAGGCATATTCTCTAATTCATAGTTTTCTCTCTTTTCATGTTCTCCAAAATCCATAATATCCTTTGATCTAACATAGTATATGGGCGGGGATGGGGCGAGAATTAGCAGTAACACAATATCTAAGCAAAAAGTGACAGCTATTCACCTCATTTGGAAAGCTGCTGAATTACTGAAGTTGATATTTCTCCCTGCTTCACTATCCTTATCCCACCAACACTTAAAAGAATCCTATGCAAGCTTAAACGAAACCTCTAAAATAATACAAATTTCCAACCCTTTCATCAGAAAGCGGAGGGGAGGAAAAAATGTATTAAAGCAGATAAATTCTTTCCTTTGGAGCAGACATCCTCTGCCAGTTATTTTTTAAGCAGAGCTGCAGATTCTGAAGCAGCAAGCCACGCACTGAAAACAATGGACTTAATAAAGACCTTAGATCACTAGATAAAAGATTGCAAAGTTTTCTTTTCTTTTTTTTCTCCATCAACATTCTTACTCGCGCCATTGAATTCAAAGGACAACCAGCGCTTAATCTCTTTGCATTCAATTGGCGAAAGAGACAAAGCCGCAATGTGCTTTTTTTTTAAACAAAACACAGGCAGTGTGCTTATGCCAGGGGTCTCCAACCTTGGCAACTT
>JANHJO010004668.1:50800-62732 GCA_032468235.1 Pseudoxyrhopus heterurus | reverse complement strand
AGAGGCAATTGGACTTTTTGATTTTTCTTTGAAGACGTTTCACTTCTCATCCAAGAGAAGTTCTGAGCTGAAGAAGCTTCTGGGATGAGAAACGTAACATCTTCAAATAAAAATCAGAAAGTCTGGTTGCCTCTTGAAAAAGCATCTTTGGGACAACCATGACCTGGATGACTGAGAATCTCCATAGACAACATGCAGAATGGTTGCAAATATGAGGATGCATTTTGATACATCTCCATTTGCAAGAGTTAACAATGGAGAATGGATATGAAAGTAGCAATGGAGTATCATGGAAATTAACAGCATTCAAAATTTGGGTCAAGGAAAAAAGAGCACAACCAAATGGGACAGCAATGGGATCATATCAAGCAATCATATAAACCTAATCATGGAAGCGCCTTTGATAATTTTGTCTCTGGTCAAGTATACTCTCCCTTAGAAATGTTGTCAACCTCTATTCCAACTGGAAAAGCAATCTGTCTGTTGAGTAAAATATGTTTGTGTGAGACTTTGATCCTCTAATCTTTTGCCAGTCTTTGGTATGAGACAAAGAGCTGTATTTTTATTTTCCATAGATGAATGACAAAATTTACTCTGACTAACTTTTGAATTTAAGTATATTTAAGTTTATGTTAAATATTGTATACAATTAAAAAAATCTAAAGCTCTGCCCTTGGTCTATCGGTCTAGGTCACTTATAGTCCAATGCCACCTACAAAATGCCAATAATTAAGTTATGTTTTTCTTACACGTGTGCAATTTCTAACCACTTAAAAGCCTGTTTCCACAACTGTTTCTAATATACTGGAAGATACTACAAATTAAGTGTCTCCTTAAGTTTGTAGTATGTTTCTACAAGGATACACCATTAAAATTTGTGCTAACATCTTGCTGTTGGCTCAAAAAGAATCAAGTCTTCCAAGTACACAATAAGAAAAACTGCTATTTGTGACTCTGCTGTTTGTGACTCTGAAATGCAAACATTTGCAAAATGTTGTTCTTAAAGCATCTCATATGTTGTAAGGATCTAGAAACTAATTTTGAAGCAGAACTAGGAAAATTAACACTGTAGTGAACTCTCATCTTCTAATGCTACTATCTGCTTTTCTATCCCAAAGGATGTTTTTCGACTGGGTTCCCTGCATTCTACTTATTTGATGGGTTCAGAAAACTGTAGAAGATTACTTTCCCAAACTTTCTAATATCATGAGAAAATATGGAAACCCAACAGCAGAAAACAATATATGTTGAAGACTTAAAGGAAGTTTGCTAGATTGGAACATAACTCTGAGCCTCCAGGTTGCCAGAGTGGGGAGTGAAGAATCAACCCTTGGATGTAGCTTTCAGAGCCTTTCCAAAAATTGCCAGCAAATTGCAAATTTTAATGAGACAGAAGGAGGAATATATTAAGTACACGGGACATAAAGAGTAGTTGCATTTAATTAGTTTGATATAATGTTAATTAATATATCCAGATGTATTTCATCTCCAGATCACCGTGGCCACTGTTGATGATTTAAAAGACAAGTACAGTGCTAATCCACAAAAAAGGTGGCATGCCTGACTTAAAGGAAAAGAGATCTCTGGAAATTGACAGGACAGCTGAATAGCGTCAAAGAGTTGTTTGAGAATGTTTCTGAAACTTATTGTTGGAATAATCTCAGAAGTAAATTCTATGTCATCAAGCGGAATGAGAATGGGTAGGGGAAAAATCCAGAATTTCTCTACCCACCCCAATTTTCCCCACTCATCTTTCCTTAAACAGATATAAGATAGGTATAGTAATAAAATGCTGTCTCTATAAAGAAGCCATATTTTATTTATACACCCATCAGAAGTTTATCTGTTTTGGCCATGGGTTAACCACAAACGGTAGCAAAACAAAAACTGTTGTTGTTGTTTTTCATTCCATTCCAGCGAAAGATTTCCAATTTAGGAAAATGAAGAAAGGGAACAATATTTAAAATTGGATGGATATAGAATATCACAACATCACATGAACTTTGTTGATAAGAAAATGAAAGAGGTAAAAAGAGAGTGTTACTGTAGTTGTTATGGTCATTCTTTGTGCACTATTTTATTCAGTAATAAAATCTGAATAAAAATATGTTACCAGTTTTTCTCTTTCTGTGAGGAATTCTGCTAATGTCTTTGTATTTAAGTGAAAATTAAATTGATCCTTACATAGGAAACCCATCTTTCCAAAATCAGCTATGGTCATTTAATACTGCAGATATTTAGAGATAAGAATGTCAGGTGAAGATTATGAGTTGATACTATAGCTGATTTTGATCCTGTATGAAAACTGTCTGCCTTATGCAGGAAAGTTACTAATGAAACTTTCATGCAATGAGGAAAGCAGTAATTATTTCACTGGGGCAATTTTCACTGCTCTTATGAATTCCTCTGGCATTTCCTCTAGCTTGAAGGGCTCTTCTGAGCACTAAATGTGTCAGAAGAGGCTGTGGAGTGATGAAAAATGAAACAGTGATCCAACTTTGCTTTCTCTTTTAAGAAGCAGGGTCTGCACTGCTTCATGGAGCTGCTTGGAAAGGATGCTTTGCATAAAGTGCTGACAAAGTGAAGTATCAGTGCCCATAACTTTGAGATGGGAGATACAATTTCAACCTATAATTTCATCCACCAACCCACTCTCTACTTCCCTTTGTATGTCCTAATATTGTACGAACAAAGAAACTTCTGTCTGCCATTTTGAATTCTTCCTGCATGTCAAAATTTCTTATTTCACAATCGATAACAATTATAATTTGGATTATGCAAAATACAGATAAAAATGGCATCATCATACTGTTGTAAATTAAATGAGGGTTGAAACTGACATTTGGATAAGGTATTACTAGAAATCTGAGGAGTCCCATACTCAAGCAAAGAAACACCTCTGAGTCCCAAAAGGTATCAATGACTTCTTTTCTATACTGGCATTGGCTTCTGCCTGATGTGTTCAAAGATGGAAGCAGGGACAAGAAAACGGAAAAAAAAGGAGTGCCTTTGTGTCCCTTGTCATGACATCTTAATAGTGATACATTTGGGCAAAGGGGAATGGGAGTGATCAACACTGATCCTTTGAAGCAGATATTATGCAATTTAAAGATTTGCAATGCTATTTCAGATGTTTCTTTTTAAAAAAAGAATTAGACATTGCATAATTAATATTAGTATTTTTATTTTTAAAAATATCAGGATGATGCAGATAATGGACAAAATTCCTAATGAATGAATGAACGTCTGCAATATTGATGTCCTGCTGTAATACTGTTCATGATGTAAGGACAGAGGAAAATTAATTTATGGAACATTAAACTGTCACATTTTATGCATTTGTACAGAGATTTGTAAGATTTAGAAATGAATAAGCAAATGACAGGCCATCAGGTCCAATTCAGAAACGGAAAATTTATTCAGAACTCCCAAGTATAAATTCTGAAAGAAATTCCAAAGGAACTCTGGAACACAGGAACCTCACTAGCATAGGATTAATAAATCTTATACATGCTCATTACATCCTAACGTAATATCTGCAAGTTCAAAATGAGTGCGTACGAGTACAAACCATATGCTATAGCATTTCTGCTTAGGAATTCGTTCTAATGTGGGAAATAGCTCTTAAAAAACAAATATTTGTACATTTTGTTATGGCTTCATTACTCTGCAATGATTAATGAAAGGCACAACATGATCCATTTCATGACAATGTAGATGTGAGATGGGCTGCAATTAATCTTTCACCATATAAGCACTAGTAAATGGGTTTCACAGTCTGCTGGGGAGATATCATTAATATTGACACAGGAATGAACTCATGTGCAGAGGCATGTCTTCTGTGAAAAGATATGAGGCTGTATACACACATCACATTTCCCCATGGTTAACTTACCTACGGCTTTTGGAAATAACCCAATTTTCTGGGTTTACTGTAGTGTAAACTAAACATTGCACAATAAATTATATCTAGGGGAACCTATGGGACTAATTCACCTGGCAAGTACTACTTTTGTACTGGGATAAAAATATGGTATTTTCCACTTTATGCAGTTCAAAGTAAACACAAAGTGTTAAGACAGAAATACAATAAATATTATTAGTAGGGGGCCAAAAGTCCATATGCGTAATGCTAAGTACCCCAAAAGTCTATTTGATTTTATACAATTCTAAATAAATAATAAATATTATAAATAATAAATATCATAATATATAACCAATAATAGGTTCAGCAATATATTGTAGGAATTAGCTAGGTAATTGCCCAACTTATGCAGAAATAGTATTCTAGATTGTTAATAGAATGCAGCTATATAAACTTAATTATTAGAGTTGCTTTGATTTCTCAGTCAAAATGTAATCTGAGATGATGAGCCTCTCATAATGAACATTTTAATTTACTGAGGTTAGCCAATATTGATATACTATTAAGGTGCATAAACAACAATTAATATTGCTTATTAAAATAAATTTAAATGACACATTGCAATAAATTCTTATACACCCTAATAATTCTGTTTCTTTAAAGGATTTATTTATTTATAATTCAATTAATATGGTTGCCCATCTATGCAGTTAAACTCTGGTGGTGAACAAAATGAAAATCTAACAATCCATTAAAATTGAAAAAAGAAACGAACAGAACCCCCTTAAAACCTTCATTCCCATGCAGCCACACCAGAATTCCAGTAACTAAGATTCTCACCCTGAAGCATAGAAGAGCCAGGTCTTCAATCTTCTGAAAGGCCAATAAAGCTTGGGTTGTCCTTATTTTGGGGGGGAGATTATTGTATAGGTGTCATGTCAGAGAAAGCATGCTTCCTAAGACTCAACAAGTGACAATGCTTTACTGAAGGAACTCAGAGAAAATCCATCCTTCCATATCTGATGGTAGATATGGAAACCATCAGAGGTACTTAATTCTGTAAATAACTTTAATTCCATATAGGACCTTATAGATAATAACCTACATCGTAACAGCACTTGGAGGCCATGCTATTCACATACCAGTAATTATATATGGTTGTATCCTGGTGTGCCCAAAAAGCACATGTGCACTGCATTCTGGACAAACTGAAGTTCCCAAACGTTTGTCAAGGACAACCCCCCATAGAGCGTGTTACAATAGGGGAGAGAAGGCATGAGTAACTATGAACAGTGCCTTTTGATCTAAGAATAGATGCTACTGGTGCACAAGATGCATTTGTGTGAAAGCTATCATGGTCACAGCTGCCACTTTCTCCTCAAGTGGGATTCACATTGCACAACAACTTTATTGTCTCATTCAGAGTTAATGATGGAAAATTACTTGAGCCAAAACTATTTCTTCCCATCCAAATATTTTCAGCCTTCAGTCCATTACCACATTTGGATGGCCTAGGGAAGAGATTTTCTACTAACATATACCGATACTTATTCCATGCCAACAAATTATTCACCCAGCAGTTTCATATAGATATTAAATAGGAGGGGGTAAAGAGTAAACTTCTGAGATACTCTGAGTGTAGATCTGAATCTTTCCAGCCTCAAAGGAAGGAGGAAAAACACTGAAGAATTGTGTTTCCCATACCCAACTCCTTCAGTGAGGTACCATCACTGATATTAAAAGCTGCCAAGAGATGACTAAGGACTAGGATTGATATATTTCCCTATCCTGTTAAATTATAAAATACCATTGTTTCTTTGCTTTGCAATAGCTGTATCATATAGTTTTGAATTTAAATGGCCCTCAAAAATAGATTCAAAGGTACATCTGCAGTAAAATAATTCAAAATCCTGAAACTCTACTATGGACTTAGAAATTAAGGGGAAAAAAACATTTGGGATAATGCATGTCCCTTATCTAGATTACATATCACACAAATAACCTGATATGCAAATATAATGATTCAAAGTAGCAGGAGGTTATAATTTGCTTATATATTGAAGAAACCTAATGAAGCAATTTAAACCATTAGAGTGGGACATTAATGCTGCAACCTCACAGAAGGTAGGACCAAAATTACCTTTTTATAACATTTTAACAGGCCTAAGAGAGATTTAAAATAAAGTAAGTGTTCAGCCTATTGAAGGCTTATTTTGCTTCTTGTTTCTATTTAAAAATGTTGGCTTAAGAAAATAAGAGGGGCCTCATTGGATCAGATGCCTGGCCCATCTAGATCAGCATATACGTTTACACAGCCAACCACCAACTGTACAGAGAAGCCCACTAGTCTTCTAGATGACCTTCAGAGGCAGTCACATTGCCATCAAGGCTTAACAGCCATGGAATCCCATGACCTCCATGAATTGGTGGAATCAATTCCACAATTTATTTATACACTGTATTTTAAAAAAACATTCCTTTGTCTTCTTTTTTCGAGAATTCAATTGCACTGCATTGATCTCTAATTCTAGTATTTTGGGAAGGGGAAAAGAGCTTTTTCTTGTCCACTTTATGCCCATCATGCTTAATTTTGTACACCTTAATCATGCCCCCTCTTATTTGCCTCCTTTCTAGACTAAAAAGTCCCAAATATCTCAATCTTTTCTTATAGGAAAACTATTCTGATTATCTTATAAGAAAACTAAGAACTGATTATCTTAGTTCCCTTGTATCCTTTTTTGAGGTGTGCTGACCAGAACTGCACACAACATTTCAGGTGCATCATTGATTGATATAAGGGCATTATGATGTTGGCAAATGGTCTTTCCTCATTAATCACTGCTAGCTCTGATCCCATTAACTTATATAAATAGTTAGGGTTTTGGGTACAAACATATATCGCTTTACCCTTGCTCACACTGAATGACATCTGGCATTTTGACACGCACTCTGCTAATGTGCAAAGATTCCTTTAGTGCTCTTCAAAGTCCTTTATTGTTTTTACTGCTCTGAACAATTTAGTATCGTCAGTAAAATTGGTCATTTCACTAGTCATGTCCAATTCCAGGCCACATATGAAGTATCTTTCAAAAGCACTTATCTTGGGACAGAACCCTGGGGGAACTCCACTAGTTACATTCTTCCATTGTGAGAAGCGTCAAAGAAAAAAAAAAGATACAATTTAAAGTATTGAATGTGAGTTCTGACCTGTCAGTGTGTTGAGCTGTCTTTTGAGTGACAGAAGCATTTATCTGAAATGCTTACCTTCCACAAAGAAAGCAATTCAAATGCTATTTCTAAAGTCATGACAAGCTGTATCAGTGATAATTCCTGTTCCCTTCCTTGACCAGCTTCTCATAAACACAACTGAAGCATCTAGGGAAAGTAACTTTCATCACATTAGTGTCAATCCTTTACAGATCATAGGCTTATGAAATGTGAAATTCTGAAGAATTTCACCTGCCAGTTATCATTCACAGTGTGTATATAACTATGTTTTGGTCATTACAGAAATGACAAGGTGAATGGTGAAGAAAAAATTCCCAGATGACTGTCAGAAGAGAATGCAACCAGTGGGTGCTGAGATAAATGTCATAGAAAAATGCTTATGTTAACTGTTTTCATAATGTGTTGCATTTTGTTGACCAACAGTAAAACTAGAATGTTGTATATTAGAAAGATTTTTAGGCAATAAAGAACAGAAACCTCTCTGAAACCTCCTTAGCATCTAATAAGTACTGGATTTTCAGTTAGGTTATTAAATGACTACGACTACATAAGATCTGAGATAAATCTTTAAATTCTGTTCAAATATCTACTTTGATTTCACCTTTGAACTAGATAATGACTGCTGTGTCAGTGTTTCACCAGGGAGACAGGATTTGAAATCCCTCAGAGAGTATCTTAAAGCATTGAAGTAAATCTAGATCAGCCATCTAGATCTGGCTCTATCTATCGTAAAGAGAATGTACTGAGGTAAAATGTAAAATGCCTTGGACGACAGGAAGGGTAACCACAAAATAACTAAATAAATGAAAAAGAACAAGTATTCACAGAGAAACATAGATCATATTTAAATCCTTAAAAAAATGTAAAATAATGCCTGCTGAACATCCTAAATTTACATGATTAGGACAAGCTGAAGACAGTGTTACAAAGACAGCCGAATTCCTCTGGGCATACCAGGTTCATAAAGTCACAAAGGCAGCAAATCGAACTCTGTATGCTAAAATTGTCTAGGTGACTGTCAATAGGAAACCTTGTGATTTAATGGCAAGGAGTCGGCATAATCATATTTTCCAAATGTGAAGCTTCTAAAATTGTTGCAGTTGTACAGTATTCTTTCCATTCATTTCATTTGAGAAATTTATCTGCACCTTTAAAACATATAAAAATGCTATAACAGCAATTCTTGTGGAATTATATTCTTAAAATGCAAGGAGAATCAATGTTTTATTTATTTTCTATATTTGACAGATTCAACATGTAAATGATGACATTTCACAAAATAGTTGATACAGATTTATCCAAATGATTCTATTTGAATCACTTCTTTTAACAACTCTATTACTTTATGTATGAGATTGCAGTGGAAACCAAGTATATGCTTTGATATATGATATTAAGCATGCAGAAGGTTGCATATAATCCCTGGGTACTCATTTTGCACATGTGAAAGTTTCAAAAGAATATTCAACAATATTCTATCAGAGAGATAAAACTAGAACAGAAACCTAAAACCTAGCTTACTGTATAGCATAGTGAATGTTTTCCCTTAGGAGGTGAATAGCACTCCCCCAATAGCAAACAATGTGAAACTTCTAGAATAGCATAAAGAAAAATCTAAAGCTGTAACAATATAAATTTAAGCCACTCTAAAACTAGTCACTGCCTGGATAATGGACTAGTTCCCAATACTATTAATTTCGACAATTTCTATTTAATTTCTACATTATTAGAAAAGCAGGATACAAGACTTAAACACTACAGGCCATCTGTAACCAGAGCAAAGGCATTGGGATCATTTTTTTTTTCTTAAATTCAATCAGGTCCAATTTTCAGAGACTGTTTGGACAAGTCTCTGCAGTTGTCTTGGCAAGTTTTTTTTCAGAAGTGATTTGTCGCTTCCTCCTTCCTACGGCTAAGAGAAACTAACTGGTCCAAGTCACCCAGCTGGCTTTATGCCTAAAGTGGAACATGAACTCACGGTTTCCCAGTTTCTAGTCTGATGCTTTAACAACTACTCCATCTAGACCAGGGGTTTCATGTCGTCATGGTGGCATCACGTGATGTCCTGGGACTCTTTTCCCCTTTGCTAAACTGGGTGTGGGTGTGGCCAGTGCATGATGCATCCGGCCCATGGGCTGGGAGTTTGACAACCCTGATTTAGATGCTGTTAAATCACATTTAGGCTCCATGGAAAACAGAGGATAATGTAGACTAAGCATTAATGAATGTAGCATTTGTATATATTTTAATATTTTTAATTGTTTTATCTTTAAAAAGCATTTTCATTAAAAAAAATACTAGCTGTTATGAGCATTTAAAACCTAACCAGACTGAGATTCAACTTAAGATCGTCATAACCCCTCACCTGCCCAGTTTTCTATTTCCTCTTCTACCAAGTAGAGTGAATCATTTCAGGAAACCTAAACTGGAAATAATACCTTCTATCCCTGGATTGGCTTCTGAAATGCTAATGCTTTCTGCAGCTAGGCCTAGTACTTTGAATGACTGTGTATTTTTATAAACAAATCTAAAGTAGGTATTGCAAAACAGGTAATGATGGGCTTCACTTTTTGCACCCTTGAGCTAGAGAATCTATTTGCTGGAAGGACACGTGAATTCTTTAAAAAGAACTGGGAGATTGAATCTATGGTTATATTACACCAAATGATATTCATACATTCTCCCTAGACTGTGAATAAGAGACAAAAGTTAATATTATCCTATTAATAGGGTAATATTAATCCATTCATTAGAGTAATATTAACCTAATGTTATAAACATACTAAGGCTGAACCAGAAGGATAATCACATTTCAGGAAGCAAAAGAATTAATTTAAGGAGCAAGAAAAAAAAAGGAACTTAAATGTTCTTGCCTTTTATTAATTGACAAAATCATAAGACTTCTATGAATTCTCTTTAGAGAGAAAATAATATACATAAAGTATGATAGCAATTCCCTGTTAAGTGCAAAAGATATTCTAAAACAGGACTGCAGCTCTTAGAGATATAAATAGTTGGAAATAAAGAAATGAACTTAAACAAACATATGTATGACTCATTTTCAGCTTAGACACATTTGGCTCTTTTTAAAAAACAAAAAACAAACATTTGATAAGGGAAGCCAGCCAAAAAGAAATCAAAGATACTGTGCATGCATAATTTAAGGATTAGCAGAGTCCAAAATAATTGAATTCAAATGCTAAGATATGTTTTAAAACCATGGAAATCAAAATTTAGCAAAGCAATAGTGCAATAAGCCCTTTTAAAGGTGGACTCTCAAACTGATTCATACATGGCACATGATATCCTGTATGTGAATTCTACGAAAAGCTAGTCTGAACACTGTGGAAAAAGCATTTAGTTAATTTTGTTTTAAATTATGCAACTTCCTTAGATTTAATGACCTCCGTTAAAATGTTCAATTCTGGCCTTATTAATAGATGCAGGCATTTCTTTGAGATGCTGAGGAATTATATGACCAATAACTCTTTTTACCCCAAACAATAAGACCAATGGAACAATATTTAATCAAGGTGCTGGCATGAACCACAGTTCTAAATTGATCCCTTCAGAAGCACATGGCTGCAGATATTTTTAAGGATCTTACTTCCTTTACTGCTTCTATCTTGATTACAGCTGTGAATATGCAAGTGTTCAAACTTATCTTCTTTGGACACTTTCCCACTTTTGCAGTCTCAATAAAAGGGTGCCCAAATAGCAAATTATACAAAAAAAAAAGGAACAAAACCTATTGAATGTTTCCAAATGAAGATCTCCTAATGCACAGTATTGATTTTCAGGAATGTGAGGGACAATAACAAGAGTCCTGCCTGTATTTATTTCTTTTGAGCCTATTCAGACAGAGGTGACAGGCAAAGACTAGTGGGGAAAAATGAAGTGAAGAGAGTACGGATTATATCTGCACACACAACCAACTCTCTTGTGTTCCTCAATTTTTCTCCCCTTTAAATATGTGGCCGGGGATATTAATAGTGTGGGCATTAATGGAACTCTTTAAAAATAGTGAAGTAATACAAAAAAAATCAAGAAAAATATTTATAAACAAAGAAACAAAATCCTGCTGCTCTGCTGTGCATGCTTAAGGAAAGTGTTATATCCAACTAGGTACTTACAAGTAATAGGAGTAGGAATATGCATTTCTTCTAAATATGCAGTCAGATGAAGGAAATGTCCAATAGTGGGGAAGAAGGAAAAAAGCATAATTAGACTTCATATCAAGGATTTTAAGTTTGAACTGTACATAGTATTGCAGAGCTGACTCTACTACCAAATTTTCTTTAATCTCCTATAGTTATTGAATACTGGTCTAAGGCCTGGTTGCTACTTTCCTCAAACAGGAATGTTTGCATGTGACAAGTACAACTGCTACTAATGTTTTGTATAGTCCTGGGCAAGTCAGTTCACAATGCTTTGAGTTCCTAACCAAACAATAAAAATACCTACCAATTGTTTAAAGTCTGTATAGGCATGAAGAAGGACACAAGTTTAGAGGTAACTGAAGTCAAATTTGGACCTCAGTTACCTCTAAACTTGTGTTCTTCTTCATGCCTAAACAGATTTACAAGACTGAAAAATTCATAAGCAAGCTTTTATAGGATTGAAGAAGGGACTATTTTGTGATTCCGGCAGCAACAATGGTTGCATTCCATGCATTCATTTTTGCCATCTAACCTGTAGTTGCTAGTTTATAGAATAATCAGTAAATATTTTAATTTGACACTCTCGGAATGTCATAAAAGCGCCAATCACACTACAGAGAAGTCAATCACATTTAACACATGACATTATTTGAAGCCAAATAAGTGGAAGAGACAACTT
>JANHJO010004668.1:22545-41089 GCA_032468235.1 Pseudoxyrhopus heterurus | reverse complement strand
TTTTACCCAGGTTTCCTGGGTAAAATTAGGACTTCGGCTTATACTCGGGTCAGCTTATACTCGAGTATATACGGTAAGTAGTTTTTTGTATATAATCAATACAAAAATGCTTCCTTGATGCTAGAAACTGCCAAGTTAACTGAATGACTAATTCACAGTATGTAGTAGGCATGATGATCATAAAATGAGAGCAAGGAAACTCAGCATGCCATGCTGGTTCAAAGTGTGATAGCCAGTGGTTCACATAGAAAGCATATACAGATGCAAAAAAAAGATGGCCTATTTCAAAACTTTTTTTTCCTAATACATGCTAGCAACGATTTGTAAAGTGGTAGTCATATGAACCGAAACAAAACCCTCATACAGCTCTTCTTTCTCAAGCAAATTTTAATAAGTTTGTCCATCTGAGTGGATGGTCCAGTGGAAATGGCTGTCATTTTGAGCATGCACAGTCAAGCCACACTTAGCAGATTAATAATCACCTTGGGTCTACAGCACCGCTCCTTCAAAAAAGAATAGAAAGGGAGTTTTTGGAAGCAAGCCACACATTTCATAGCTTGTAATAACAATAGCAGACAAGCAACATCGTAACATATTTATCAGTCTTCAAGTACACACAAACACATACCCAACATACACCATTTGAATGTAGTGCTCTTCTAATGAATTATTCCAGTTTGAAAAATGTAAACATGTAACATTAATAAAATTGTGTACATATTTGTACAGCACTGAACATCTGAGGGAGTGGAAGTATAATCAACCTTGAGAAGCTACTTTCTTTTTTAAAGCTAAGTGAAATGACTTGCTCAGGTAATACAAGCTGGCCTGGATAAACCACAAATTTATATTATTATTGGAATAATGTTTTAGAAATTATATCTTCAACCAAAGAATCTTGGGAAGTGTAATTTAGTGAAAATTTTTACATTTTGTTATAGATGCCTTTTTATTTCCCAGACTGGCAGAGTTACAAATCTCAGACTTTTCTGGGAGAAAGAATGAGTTTATAAACAACAAAAATCTATAATATGGATATGACACAAAGTATTGAGAACTCATGACTTAAAATTGGTTTTTATATATTTAAACATCCATATATTTATCCCCACATTAACTAAATATCAAAAAGTTCTGCATGTTTCCCACATTCACCAAGCTAGTAATAAATAAATCACAATTCATTATTCCATCAAATGGCTGAAGGAAAATATACATACATCACACCCACACAACATATAGTCAGAGACTTTCCTTTAGCCATGTATATAAAATTCCATGAAAAGAGGAAAAACCTCTGCCTCATCTTTGTATCCCCAAATAAGCATAAAATATGCACCAATAAAACACTAAATATTTAAACAAAAGTTAACAGCAATAATAAACATTCCCAAATCAAGGCAATGTAGAGATCTTAGAAACATACCTCCTTTTGATCGTAAGCATCGCTCCCAAAAGGATAATTACAAACATCAGAAGACCAGCTATAACTCCAGCCATTTTCACCGTATTATCAACCTGCTTTTCTGGTTCCACCACGTTAGAATTCTGTGTAGAAGCTCCTTAAGAAGTTGTAGAAAAGGAGAAAATAAAAGCATTGTTGAAAAATCCCAGGTAAATCATATTTCAATGTCTGTTTAAATGCAACAAAAAGCCAAACCTGTATGTGACCATAATAGAGATGTATCTTTGACCCAAACATGACAAAAATAGTTTCTGTGTTCCAACAATATGTAGAGACTAAGTGATATAACAGACTAAATGGCAAACATAACCCCATTTCAGTAAATTTATCATGCATTATCACGTAGTGTAATTTTGTATTCCATTCTTTTTTATTTTATTTATTTATTTATTTATTTATTTTTTATTTTATTTATTTATTTTATTATTTTTATTGGCCACCCATCTTACCACAGGGTAACTCTTGGAAGCTTACAATCATAAATACCTATCTATCTACATTAAAAAATAAATAAAAGCAACCATTAAAATCCAATTACAAGTAAGGATGGGGCAGGGTGGGAGAAAGTGGGATTTGCTGTTATTCGATCAACCACTTTTTTATGTCTAATAAAGATGTCAGACCTTGGGAAACTGTGTCAAGTGAAAAAAATAGGTCACCATTAATTAAAATATGTATTTAATATTATTATTGTTTTATTATTATCCTACTTTTATTACTTTTACAAATATCTCAATATGCTGAACACAGCTTTTATTTTCCTCGCAACAACTCTATGAAGTGAGCTGGGCTGAGAGAGAATGCCTAGCCCAAGGTCATCCAGCTGGCTTCCATGGTTTTAAGATGAGGCTTGAATTCACAATCTCCCCCTTTTTAGCCTGGGAAAGCAGAGTAAACTTGCCAGTTCTTTATAAAAAGGTTTGTCTATACAGTATTATTTTATATCTTACATAGGAGTATTAAGATTAATTCAGAAGACCCTTTGTCTCATATTCCTGGAGCTTTGATGGCTGCATCACCAATAGCATAATACCATTTTAATTGCCAAAGTTTCATAACTGAAACGTGGGAAGATCTCAAAGTACAAATATAGCTCTGCTCATATTTTACAACATTGATAGCTATTCTAAATATGCATCCCTCACTTTCAGTCAGCAAAAATATTTTGCTCCATTTGCTAAATGAAGCAAACCAAGATAATATGCCTAGCTATGACTTCCTGCCAGAAATTTCAATAACTGTTGTGCTCTGTCCAGTATCCCCAATGACTAGTAGAACAGCATTTTAAGAGCTTATACTTTATGGATTACTGCCTCCAGCATGTAGCAATTAAGGGAGCATCTGAATAGGATCTATGTCATTCAACTGCTGCAATTGTCCAGAAACATATTGTAATAGCAATGGTATTTCTCATGCCCTTAAGGGCTTCCAATAAACCAGGAAACACTCAAATGAAATTGGTAAAATTGGATCTTCAATCTCTGGAGGCACTCAAACCAAATCAAGTGAAGCAGGTTGCATTTGGAGAATACAGTTTGCTAAAAGTATAGACTGAACACCAGCAGAAGATTTTGAAGAGTTTTCAATTGTTTTCAATAATTGAAAAACATTATTCAGTATGTGCATGAAGCTAAATTCCTTAATGCAAGGTACACATAGTCTCTACATAAAGAAATTAGGGGAATAAAAATAAGAAGTTGATTCTCAGTGACTACTACATAAACAATTAGTGCAAGATAGATTGTGCATTTCATATCAGAGTACAGTGAAATTCTACCTGGTTTTCCCTGCTTGTGTTTGTGGAACAGTGTGTGTGCATGTCTGTGTTTGTCTATGTCTGTGTATGTTGGTGTATATATGTGCATGTGTGTGTGACTGTTAAAGTAATTTTATGTGGATGATCAAAATAAATGATCAACTGTGGTATTTGTTTATTTATTTATAAGCCACCAGAAGCAAGAGACTCTCAACAAATTAGAATCTCAGCAATTAAATATCAATGCACAAATGCTAATGTCTTAAACATATTAGCCAATCTACAACAAACATTTATTTATTCTGCAAAGAGTTGGATGGGGAAATCAAATTCAAAGCAACAGTCAAATCTCCTCCACACCAATAGAATTATTCAGGTCTTTTAATTAATAATATGAAGACTAATTTGCTATATTTTACAGCAACATTTTATTCTACTATAAAGTAGAAAGAGAAGAAGATGATGACTAGACCAAGGTGCGTAGACTTAGTGGCAATTGGTAAAGGAAGACATGGAATATTTGAAGGACCAGGTTAAGGACAGATGATCATAGAGAAAATCTATCTGAGAGTTGACACCAACCTGATGGCACATAATCAATAAAAACATAAATAAAGTAGACTGGCAAGGCTGAGGAACTTAGATAGGCTTTCATATGACTTTCCTAATGACTCACCTTCCAAACTATCAGAGAGGAGTAAAATAATGGCTGGAGTACATGGAGTATGATACAAATAGTCTCCAATAATTTCTAAAATTAATTTTCTATTATCTAAAGTCTCCAATAGCTACTGCCATAGATAAATTAACTAAGACGTTACACATAAATCTAAGTTCTTCAGTCATCTGAAGATGTTTATCATGTCAGATGTCATAATATATCAACAGCTACAACATTTAACACTGAAAAAAATATTGTGTTTGTCTATAGCATTTATCAATTCCATACAAAAATCTGCATTATGGTGTCAATAGAAGGTAAAATTTTAAAACTGTATTGGAACAATTTTATTATAGATTTCCATTTTTTTAAAAAAGCTACATTTTTAACTGATTTATTTCATTTGGTTTCTATTTTTCCCTTTGGCTCTGAATGCCCCTAGCTATGCACCACGAAAGGTAAAGAGGTAAACAGAAAAGGGTATTTCAGAACATGCAGAGGTGATCATGAAGCTACTGTCAGCAACAGCTTACCACAACTCCATTTTTTTCCAAGTTCAAACAGCTTTCCTATCTAGCTGGAGAAAAGGCAAACTTCAAAGTACCTTTTCCCCCTACAAAACAAAAGTATTATACAGTCTTGATGTATAGTATAATGCTTTGTTTATAACATGGAATCTTTTCTGAAATATAGCAAAAAATGTCCCTTTCCTCATGTCACCAGTCATATCACTCCAGAAAAGCTATGTCTTGAGGCGGTAGGGGGAAAGATTAATAGACATAAACCTATTTTATAATTGATATCAATAAAACCTCAAAACACATCAATCTAACATACAAAGCTAACAAGTGATTCTTACAAAACACTTTCTTCATGTTTTATCAAGATTCTGGCTTTACCAGCTCTCTGGAGCTTTCAATCTCTTTCTCTCATCTCTCTCTTTGTCTTTTCAGGGCATGAACACAACTGGCACTTCAATAGCATTATGTTGAGAAATTAAGCTACAAAAATGTGAAATGAATTTTGTAGGACTTAAGCTGGGAGTCAAGCTATTCTCCAAAGCACCTGAGGGCAGGACAAGAAGCAATGGATGGAAACTAATCAAGTAGAGAAACAACCTAGAACTAAGGAGAAATTTCCTGAAAGAATAATTAATCAGTAAAACAACTTGCCACCAGAAGTTGTGATGCTTCAACATTGGCCGTTTTTAAGAAGAGATTGGACAACCATTTGTCTGAAGTGGTGTATGGTTTCCTGTCTAAGCTGGGGGTTGGACTAGAAGACCTCCAAGGTCCCTTCCAATTCTGTTATTCCATTCTAACTGAACTTTTTGGGAAGATAGCTATTAATTCTTGTACAATGAAGCTTTTTCATGGAGAAAGCAAGTTAATAAAATGCAAAGAGTGTAGCATGTGAGTGCATATGTGTAGGTATGTGATGTCTATGTGAATGTGTGTGTATTCAATTGTAAGCCCTGTTTCTTCATATTAAAGATTAGGGGTTCACTGATTCTGAGGGAAATAATCTTTTCAGCAGTGAACAAATGCTAACTTTGCCACAAAAGTCCTTTATGAGGAAAATAAGATTTAGGGTTTTCAGAACCCAATAAAATGAGTAATAGTTTGTAAACAATTACTAGCTCAGTATATGTGTAGCTCCTCCATTATCAGGAAAATGGTTAGCCACCTCCTCTGTTCATCAGACAGTTTTAATGAAGGCAATTAGAAATGCCTACTCTAATGAATTTAAAGATAAACTGAAAGCTGATAAACTAAAGTGAGAACATCCAGTTGTCAAGATTTTGGTAATCTAATCCTTTTCCTGTTCAATAAATTTAATTGTAGAGGACTTTGTGTCAGAATATTGCTTTTTTGTTAACATTTACCATCCCAGATTTCTTCAGGAACAGAGTCATGTGGTGAGAAAATTGAGCACAAGATTCTTATACTTTCAATTTCTTAGACTTGCTTAGACTTCAAGCCCAAACAATTAATGCTTCAAGTTATATTTTCTAAAAATTATATATCTGACTATACACCTTTTCTCTGCTGCTATTTCAGTGTACGATTCTCAACAAATTTGAGTTCCTTACATACATGTTTCTACTTCTGTAATCATGAATTTAATGTCTCATTGATATTTCCCTTGGTGCATACCACTTTATCATGTGAGTTTTCCCATATTAAAAACATGCTTTTACTAAAACAGTATCTGCATGGACTGCATGCTACTAAGAAAAGTGCAAGCCTCAAGCCTTATCTTTATTTATAAATATCTATATTTAGAAATAATTGCAACCAATTCTGAATGCTTCTTAACTTTACAGTATAGTTGACAAAAATGGGAGGGACAACTAATATGCTAAAAACAGAAATTATGTTAAAATGATTTCAATAAGTTTATGAAATGGGTTGAAAGTAAATTAATACAAATGTGATATTTTTCCCGTAAGGAAAAGAGATCAGATTCATAGGTATAAAATGAAGGATTCTTGCAAGATCCAATTTGGGTCAGTAACCGGTACAAAAGGTTTACTCTTCTGAGCTTTTGGACTTTTTTCCTTGTGCTGTCAAGCCCAAGGCCAAACCTCTGGTCCCGGTGACTGACCCAGATTGGATTTTGCAACAGTATCCTGGGACATGTTCATGAAGGATTCTTGGTTTCCTAATAATACTTGTAAAAAAAACCTACAATAATATTTAACTGCAAAAGGCTATGATGGTGCTGTGGTTACAATGCAGTAGTTAGAGTGCCTGATCGGCTCAAGGTTGACTCAACCTTCTATCTTTCCAAGGTCAGTAAAACGAGGAGCCAGATTGTTGGGGGCAATATGCTGACTCTGTAAATCACTTAGAGAGGCCTATAAAGCACTATGAAGCGGTATATAAGTGTAAGTGTATTGCTATTGCTAAATTGAAAAAATGGAGTTATAGTTTCTAGGTCATGGGAAATAATTATTCTCCTCCATCTGGTGTTTGTCAGACTTGCCATCTTGAGCAACATTTTATTGTGAGATTAAAGAAATTGAATAAGCTTTGCCTTGATGCAACAGCATTTTTCAAATATGTCACTATAAGGTTGGTCAAGATCTGATCTATTTTTCAACATTTCTAAAATCAAATCATGGGAAAATAGACTTAAATTGCAACCAATCAAATTCTATATGACTATTATGAAATTCTTTAACATGAGGAACAATTTAACAGTAGGAAACGCTATGATTTCATGATATAATGACACATACTTTTCTGTTATGGTAAATTATTTGGACATAATCTAGTCTATCTGGATAAAAACATCGTAATTCCTGGAGTCAAAAGGAAATGTCTTCTCTCTATAACATTTTATTTCTACAGAAATACATGCCACTCTACCAATTTATATTTTACATATAAAAATACTAATAAATATACAAAGCAGAGATGTAATTTGTAGATGTACAGTGAAATGAAATTGTACCTGAGCCTTCTCAAATCCTGTTAAGTGGACTGAGAAATTTCTAAAAAGAATAACTTTTAGTCAAAAATCAAAGAAGTTTACTACACAGATTTCTTTGCTATTGTGAGGTGGAAACACAGATCTATCATTGAGAGCTACCCCTTAACCATATTGTTAGTTTAATAAATTTAAATTTGATTGTTTTTTTACTTGCAAAACAAAAAGATGGGCATGGAATAGGTAAGACAAGGAAGTTCTGATTCTGTGTGACTGTTTCCTGGTCATAAAATCATCCCCAATTCCATATTTTCCAAAAGAGTTCATATAAGAGTCATGACCAGTGTAAATAAATCCTCCTTCTTCAAAAACTGTATTTTTGTTTTTAAAAGTTTATTATATTGTATGTATTCTTTAACAAATATATGCAAAAAAAAGTGATGTATTAAGGATGAAAATAACAGAATCAGATTAAGTACTCAAGAAAGCTGAGGATAGTTTATTAACAGGGGTATGGTCTTATCATGAATTTGGAAGCTTAGCTTTAAGGACACTGGATAGCTACAATATATTAATTATAACCTTTTGAAATAACTAGACATAATTGAAACTGGTGCTTTATATTGTTCCGTTGAAACAGTTTTTGTTCCTCAAGGATCAAAGTGTAATATTCCTTCATTGCAAGCATGTCAAATTTAAGTATTTATTATACTGAATATAACTATTGTTATTTCCTCAATTTGATCATGGTATGAAATAAACCTACATTTCAGTATATATTTTGGAGTGATTATGCACAGACAATATAACCTAGGAAGTAATGCACTAAAATTGTGTGAAAGTAGAACAAAGAAAGAACTTGTCAAATGAATAGTGTCCAAATACATGAAAAGACAAATAACAAATAATAGATTTGACCTAGATGAAAGTAGAATATTTTACAAACAATATAATTGCTTTAATAATACAAAGAACAAGTCCTAGTAAATTAAATATTATTCAAAAGAACAGACTTTTGATGTTATATACTGTAGCTATTCATATATTGAGGAGTGGGTAAATCTGCCTTTCTTTTTGTTCTAGAGACTATTATTTCCTATACATATTGCCATTAGCAAATTACAAGCTGTGATGACGTCTGTTGCGGCTTTACCTCAATGTGCACTCAGAGAGATTCATGGCTGTCCTATTTTACTGGGTTCTTTTTCTATTTTACAATAAATGCTTGTAGGAGCATAGCAAGAAGAAACATTAAAATTCTGCCTGAAGACAAATAGTGTAGTGGCATATTGCCTTCAAAACCCAAATTTGGACTGCTATTTAGGAATTGTCCTCAGATTCTAAGTTCTTCCAGGCTTCCAGGGGAAAATTAGCTGTTTTCCTTTCATGTTCCCACCTGAAAGTTTCTTTCTGATTTTGATTAAGTTGTCTTCATATCAGACTTTACTTCTAGAAACTGCCTAGACAAGTCCCTCTTGACAATCTTTTTGAAAGTGATTTGGTTTTTGTCTTCTTCACAGGGCTGAGAAGACATTCCTGATCCACAGTCAACCAACTAGCTTTGTGCTTAAGACTGGACTAGAAGTCATGATCTACAATTTTGTATTGTGGTACCATAACTATTACACTAAACCAGCCCTCATATTTTGTACAACTACAAATAATACTCTGATATTATTACAAGTATCACAATCCTAATCATGTTACATTGAATATTGAGGGAAAACAGAAAGATAAATTTTGCCCATATTTTCATTGGTTAAGTATATATTGGCTTTATTAGCTTGTCCCTGGAATTCAATGGATCTACTGTAAGTTCACTGTTCACGCAATTCCTCAAAGGTTCAACATGCTGGAAAATGTGATAGAGAAATTTTCTGTGATTTGTAAGCCTACCAAACAAAATATTCTCCTTAATATGAATAAATGGTAAATATATTACAACCCTTTCTTGAATTTGTGTTATGCAACTGCATGTATTCCTTACTCAGAAAGAGGAATGAATAGAAAATATAACATCCCCCTGCATTATTTTTGAATCTTTTACACAGCAAAACTGAGTGTTGATTCTTCCTTCTATTTGGAATAAAACAATGCTAGAATAACTTTCTTGCTTGCTTTCATTAACTGGACATCAAAAAGATATTGATGCTTTGAACCATTTCAAAGATAGCAAACTTAAGCTAACTCCATTTATTCAACTGAACAAAGCTCATCTTTGTTATAAAATTATAAATATAAAATTGTATGTATGTATGTATGTATGTATGTATGTATGTATGTATGTATATAATTTTAGACTTCCTTGGTTTCCATTTTGTGGTATGGATTAGATGAGATTTTGACAAAATTCATGAAGGAGCCAAATTAAACATGCTGTGTATATCAACTTAAAAATTAAACTGCTTGTTTTCTGACAAGTGTAATATTTTCTATCATGACAACCCATCTCAAAAGATATTTAACACTATTCTATTTCTTTATTTCTGACTTGATTTTTTCCTATTCTCATTTTTTTAATAAAGAAGTACTGCTACAAACTTGCTTTGTTTATTAGGAAAATATTGAGATAAACAATCCGAAGATCCCTACCTCCCAGTATTATATCTGAAACTTTAAGGCTAGTTTGGCGATGGAGTGTCATTCTGGATGAAGTGATTATTTAACTGTTTTCTGCAGATATTCAAACTGCAATTACGCTTGCAAAGTGTAAAATTATTAAGAAATATGCTATTAAACAAATCGGTATGATAAATGACAGCATACGTGTTTCAACATGCAGACAATATATGACATAACAATCCAGTAACTGTCAAAATGTTTGCATTTTTATGACAGTTCCTTTCCTGTACTGATAATCACCTGTGCTCATGAGGCTGGGTGGGTTTCGGGTGGTCACCTGTTGCCTACCTATTACTGCTAAGAACAAGAAAAACAGTTTCCAGGCAGCATGCATGAGAGAGAGAAAAGAAAAAAAGGAAATAAAAATAAAAATGTGCCACTTCAGAAAATTGCATTTTAATCCTGAAAATTTGCACTCAAAATTTTAATATACATATATACTGTATATGTATGAGATAAAGAACCATTTATGAGCTCTCTGCTTGGGTTTCAATTATAATTAATGAAATATGTTCTGCATTACACGAATCAATTGCATACCGTTCACAAGCTGATGCAATTTTCATAAATAAAGTGTTAATGCTAACAGATATTGTTCGGGGACAAGGGGAAAAAATTAGTTTACAAGAAAAAAAGAAAAAGAAATCCATACCAGATTAAAAATATAAAATTTACAGTATGTCATTAAAGAAACGAAGGATGCAACAACAGATTTTTTTACAATTAAAATTCTGTGGCACAGAACAAATAAATTGAGACTTAATTATTATCTTATTTGAAAGGAATGCTTGTTTTTACTAATGATGCACATTAAGGTTGACAAACATGTTCACTGTATTTTTTAAAAAAATTCTGGATAAAGTCCCACCTCTTTCTCATTTAAACATGACTAGTTTGTCATGGATACAAGATCAAGTATGAAAAAGAGTAAAGGCACAAAACAGATTCTACTAATAATAAAGAAAAAAGGAAGATAGTAGTTTTACATTCATTTGAGGGATATGTAGGGTATTTCAGTGCAGATGAGTAGATCAATCATATTGTCTGCATGCATGTTTGTAATACACTGAACATTATAATAAATTCAGGAAATTCACTATTTAGAATAAAACAGGATCTGCTGCATATAAATATCAGAGGCATATACTTTTCATTTCAGTTGACTTAACTGAAAAGAAAATTATTTCCATTTTTGTTAAATTTACAATGCGCATATAAAGGGTACGGGTAGTCATTATTTGGCCACTGCCTCATTTAGTGATTTTTTTGCAATTATGACAGTGATGAAAAAGTAACTTTAGAACCAATCCTTGCATTTACGACCTTCACAGGTCTGTAAACAAAGGAAAGCTGAAGTAAATACAGTTGTGACTTAACTGACAACTCCTTCCTCTAACAACAGAGTTGCCAGTCCCAATTGTGGTCACTAAACTTTGAACTGCTTCAGAAGACAATTCTTGTTTTATTCAAGGACTGACCAAAATCCATCCCTCATTTTTTTAATTGGGTGAATAGTTAGGTTTCAGGATAAGCAGACATGAGTTGATTTCCAAATGATTATGGAAAAAAGAATTAATTTCTTTATCAATGTTTTCTTCTTTTTCATTATTTTTAAAGTTCCAGAAACACAGAAATGACAGAAAGTCCTGTTAGCCAGTTTTCTCCTAAATTAAACATGGGTTGCATTGTACAATGGGAAACTTGCATGCATAATTTTTTTTTCCAGAATAAATTCATCTTGCCTGCAGATTATTTGACTACCATAGAGGGAGTACTACATTGACATAATCGAAATTGGTAAGGTAAGAAGCTACCTTCCAGATGCTGATATTAAATATAACCTTTCTTTCTTTCCTCCCCTCTTGAAATTGTTTCAGCCCAGCCCACCTTATTTAATTTCATGAAGAGTTTCATCTTTTATTTTACCCAAATTCCTGAAATGAAAAAGAATTAATCTTGACTTGGTTTCTATATTCTTTAGCAATTATCATGGGGCTTTATGTTAGATACTCTTGTCACTAAGAGTAACATAATACATCTTGACATTTTGCACCAGCTTCTAATATTTCATTTTGGAGGCACTGGTAATTAATGGTTAAAATTGGAAATGCTATCCCATACCTAAAGACCACAAGGCTTCACAGTAAGACCAGATATTTTCCCAGTTTATTCAGGGATGGTAGAAGATGGGCAAAAAGAAATCAGAGAAAGATGATTTGGAAAAGCAGTTTTTGGTTAAGTGCATTGTTAAGAGCCATGGTGGTGCAGTGGTTAGAATGCAGTACTGCAGACTGCTTCTTCTGACTGTTGGCTGCCTGAAATTTGGCAGTTTGAATCTCACCAGGCTAAAGGTTGACTCAGCCTTCCATCCTTCTGAGGACCAAGATTGTTTGGGGCAATATGCTGACTCTGTAAACCACTTAGAGAGGGCTATAAAGCACTGTGAAGCAGTATATAAGTCTAAAGGCTATTGCTATTGTAAATGAAAAGAAGTTACTAGTCTTTCACTACCTCAGCAGAGAGCAAAATGTGCAAAAAGCACAGGTAGTCTTGACTTACAACCATTTGTTTAGTGACCAAAAGTTACCATCGTGCTAATGAAAGGGACTTATAACTGGTCCACACACTTATTTTGTTTATTTATTTATTTGTATCCCACCTTTATTATTTTTATAAATAACTCAAGGCAGCAAACATATCCAATATACCTTCTTCCTCCTATTTTCCCCACAACTATCCTGTGAGGTGGGTTGAGCTGACAGAGAGTATCTCATTGCCCATTATGCCCATCACAGCATCTCCAAAGTAGTGTGATCAAAATTTGGACACATTGGCAACCAGCATGTATTCATGATAGTTGTGGTGTCCCGAGGTAAAGATAGTCATCAATTTATGATTAGTTGCTTAGTGGCCATTTGAAGTTATGGTCTCCCTGGAGGTACTTGCAACCCAGTGTCAAAGTTCCAACAACTGTCCCTCTCCTGTGGTTATATGACTGCACCTGAGGCACTTTTGTCATAATTTCTATTCAAGTGTTTTACTCCAAGCAAATTCCATCTCTACAGATATAGATATAACTCAAGAGATTCCTGTTACATGTTTAGCATCATTAAAGATAGTTTGAAAGTCTTCACATGTACTTACTTCCACATAAACTAGGAACCTGCATAAAAATGGTTGAGGTTTATATGGAGATCAACTTTTTAGAAATAATCTGAAACCTTGCATGATTGGGGCAGTCTTGATCTCTGGGGTGATGCTACTACAAAGGGCAGGCACTACAAAAAAGAAAGCATACTTCCTAGGTCCTATTAGATAACATTGATTAAAGGATGGGACACAAAATGTATCCATTTGATCAGGTTTTGTAGGACAAGCAGAAATGATGGGGAAAAGATGATCCTTTAAATATTCTGACCCTATGACGTGGTTATTATAGATGGTAGCAAGCATCTTGAAACCTTTCAACTTTGATTTTCAGATATTGATACTTCGTAATCTTCTCCAATTCTTTGTCTTCTATTCTACTATCCCCTGATATTGCCAAATTTTTACCCATATTTTCTTCTTTTCCACCACAGCTAAATTTGTTATAAACTAAGACGTCATCGATTTGTATTGAGAAATCAAACAATATTGGCAACTACTTTTTTCAACTCTATGTTCTCACCAATTTTTCCTTACTGACACATGATAATTTTCTGTTCACTGTTCCAATGAATAATTTCAGTGACTCTGTTACGTTGTTCTTTATAAACAGTTTATGTGATCTTCTTGAAAAAACTCAGCATTTGATGTAATATTTCTTCTGTTTCTTTGCACAATATGCATTTTGAATCATTTGATGATATTTCAATTACGGTCTTGAATGCATTAGTTCAAATGGCTTGCTCTTGAGTAGCCAAAATCAAGCCTTCAGTTTTTGTTAACATTTTTTTTTGCAAATATTTCAGTTGTAAGCCATTGCCAGTTTTATCTTTATCCACTTTCACCTTGATCTTTTGCAGAAATTGACCATGATGTGCTTTTCCTTGACAAAATTCTATTTGTGTTTTTATTAAATTATTTCAATATTCGTGTTTTGTATCATGTATCTTCAGTAAGTTTCAGTTTTAAGCTTGAATCAGTATGTGTTTTTGACTGTCATTTACATAACCAACTAATAAATGCTTTTCTTCTTCAACAGTTTGTTTGAATTGGAACTTCCATTTTTGTAGGGCAGGTACAATATATCAATATTAAAAGGATATAATGCATAGTAAATAGTCATCATTTTTCTATCTTTTGCTGTCCAGTTAGCTTTTGTCCAGTTAATAATTCTAGAACTATTTTGTTTCATATGTATGGACCAGGTATTGATGACTTTGATGGTATATCCACTGCTCAATTTTGCCTTTTAGCGATTTTCTCACTCTTACTTTTTTTTCTTGTTACACACTAGTGTTATTTCTAGAATTCCTTCTTTATTCAGATCACAATTAATAGATCACAAGCATGTATACTAATTTGCCACATACTTCAAATGCTTACATGTTTCTACTATAAAACTATTTGAAGATAAAATGAATAAGTCTTTTGACAGATGCCTAACTGTACAGATTTTTCCTTGTTATACCTACATTACATCTTTCACACCCCATTGTTAAAAACAATTTCTTTCTAAAAGAAGAATTTTTTTTTCTACAAAAGAACAGGGAAACCACAGGGAAACTAATTTTTCTATGCTATTTTGGAAAAAAAATATTAATTATGAGTCTACTTCAGGCATTAAAGAAAAAGTAGAGAATCCAAATTTCTTGGCATGAATCCTTAAACAATTGAGAAATTAACTGAAGTTTTAGGATTCTCAAACTTCACCAAACTATAACCACCTAAAATAATATATAAATGATAAATGTATATGCAGCTTTATCATACTTGATGAGTTGGGCTTAGCACTTCTTTTTGCCTAGGTCATCCTTAGGTTTTCTATTTTTTTCTAAAATGCTTGGTTATCTACAGCATGTTTCTCTTTTCTTTTCTTTGTCTTTTGGTTTTCCTCAGAATATTTTACTTTTTTCTGTGCAATAAATGATATTAAATTAAAAATACTTTTTCTATTTGAAAACCTATAAATAAAATCAAATTGATAGACAGGATAAAAATACTGAATTTCACCATTGCATATACTTCTACAAATACTCCAAAGGCTATGGATACATAGATACATGACTGCATCACACTGAAAGTCACCTGCTAGTAGGAAACCATTTGCCAATTACCATTGGTTTAGCCATACTCAAAACCTACTTTGTATTTTTTGCTCCTTAGCAAAATGGAAGCAGGTTTTAATAAATTATTCCCTTTATACAAGCTGGTACAAGCCTTATCAGTTACAAATTCAATGTTCACTCTGAGATCCCATTGTTTTGGTTTCCTTTTCCTTTTCTAAATACAGATGTAGACTTTTTTCCACAAAGCTCAGGAGAGAAGCTGTGAAAAATGTTAAAAATTCTATTACCCCAAAAATATCTCCCTTCTTTTACTTTCATTAATTTTTGGGTAAGTTAGTAGGGAAGGCCTTTGGATGACAAGTCTGAATAATTAAGATTTTTTCCTCTGACTCCAATTTAACATGACTCACATTTTTAAAGGATTTTTGATGTCATTTTAATGTGATTCTTTAATTTCATGACAGCTGCAGAAAAACTTCCTTGCACTGCTGTTAATACAGCATGGTTTTCAGACAGATATTTCTACATTAATGTTTCAAGACTTTTTACCAATTCCCTTCCTTTTTAAGCAGGAGATATAATACAAAGGAATATTACATTCAGATGTGACCCAGTGATTAAACTCTGAGATCATCACAGGCCTTATCAATTCTTTGATTTAACCAAGGTATGTTGAATGATCATAGGATCGCCAACATGATTGCCAACATCCGATAATGGATATGGCACAAGAAGAAGAAGAATGCTGAATGGGTCATAGGGGTTGGGTTCACACATAATGCTAAACCACAAACCTGATTTTACAAATCTCACTATTTTAAGCTGGAACTAAACAAATGTATTATGCCTTAGTTTGTATCATGGAGGCATTTTATAGTGGCGAATTTTAGTAGAAGATAACTTTTGCTTATGGAAACAGCTGTCAGTTAAATGATGAATTGTTCTGACTTTTTCATTTTGTGGATAGTTAGTGTTCTGTGATATGGAAAACAGAAGGATAAGTCTGTGTAAATCATAGTGTAAAGACAAGACAAAGTCAGGATCATGGAAACAGAATGGAATTGGATTGCTAAACCAACACTTTGATGTTGTAATTATAGTTAATGAAGAAAAGCCAATAAACTTTATTGTCAATGTGAAAAAATTTAATGCTCTAGTTATTTCCATTAAAATAAGAGACCAATGAAGATATTCATGACTCCATTGATAACAGTTTTGCTATTTCAGGAACATTGTTTTAAATCACTAAATGTATAGATATCTGCTTGTCTTATTCTTACTCCTTAATTCTTGTACAGTAAGAAGAGGTTTCCCCAAATATTCCAATACTGTGTTCATACTCAGTAAATTTTATATCTTGACAGTGATCATTAGATTTCACATAAAATTACAAGAATAGAAGCTACAGGAAAAATAAAACCATAATGTGAGAAAATAGGCATTGACATAAATTGAACAATAATAATTCTATTATTCAGCTTAGTACCAAAGTGAAATTTGGGGGAAAATGTCCATATTAAACTGATTGTAATTACAGTTTTAAAATATGCACATTTTCCCCATTTTTGCAACTGTGTTCAAGGACATTTTTACTGAGGAAAATGATTTGGCAGACAGGAATTCCTCTGCTTTTAGTTCATGTTACGAATAAATTATTCTATTGACACCTTTGCTGGCAAAGCTACCTCCTTGATTCATGTCTTTCCAAAGGAATCACATCTCTGTCATTTAGATTGAGGGGTGTCAAATTTATTTTAGCAAAGCACCGCTATTCTGTTTAGCTTAAGCTAGACACTGGTATGTGGCCAATGGTTTGATTTCTTATCTTAAATTACCATTAATTTTAAGTCATTCTTGTCAAGGTCCCTGGAGGCACATCAGCAGAACTTGTACAAATCAAGACTGAACTTTTAGATATTGTGAAAACACTCTCATTGGAAATCAAGGCATGTGCTCTCTTTTGAATTCTGTTTACCAGCTTGATTATCACTTCCATATCATTATCAAAACTGAAAGCTGTGCCTGGAGCGTGGTATTCTTAAAAGCATAAGAATCATTTGAAAGAAAGTAGAGGAAAAAAGCAAACTTTTGTTTGAAAAAACAACAACAGTGGCTTTTCTGGTTTAAATCAACGCGTGGATATTCCACTTTATGGCACTGTGTAAATGACAATAACTATATATACATATATACGTATATACATATATATGTATATACATATACATACATATACATATATATATATATGAAAAACAGCCTAGTTATTCTCTCGTAACAAAAGAAAGAAACATTCAGGGGCATCTTAAAGATCATTTGATACTTGTACTTTACATCACTGCAGGAATTTGTTTCCATAATTAAAGATAGGAGAAAGAGATCTTAAACATACCTTTGGTGGCTAGCCGGATACAATTTATTTTGGTTTCCTGCAAATGACAGAACATGAAAGGACATCAGATTGTTTTTTATTAAGCATTTAAGAAAGAACAATATCCTTCAGCTAGAGTCATACATAAAGAATATTTCTGGAATATCTATGCCTAGTATAATAAATATAGGACTGTGCACACAATGAAAATGGTTTAGAAGTGTCTTGGACCTGACCTGAATACAAGCATACACTTCTCATCTGTTATTCATTTAAGGGAACATGATATTTTTCAGATTCCTATTGCTTCAAGAGTCACCCTAACTTTGATGATGAATTCCTTAAAGGATACCCCTTTTTTCATACTTATATGGAAACCTGAAACAAGATCAGGTTGCTTTAATGAACAGCAAAGAAATGCTATTTCTGCATGACACCTGAAGCACTTCAAATCACTTTTGAAGAGTATTCAGCCCTACTAAATGCAAATTGATACCACTGTGCATAAAACCTGAGTGCCATTGTCAGGGAAAAGATTGGGGATATAAATTAAATTCAATATGCACATTTGGTGAAAGGGAAATGGTGCAGTCTGCAAAAAGGACAAAAATACATGGGCATAAATAGAGTCCTCTACCGTCCATCATGCTCTATTTGGACATCTTCACAAATATATACAAGGAAATGCATATTTGAAAAAGATATGCCTAGCATAAGAATACAAAACTTGAAAAAAATGTTTAAACTCTATAAAAGAGTGTTAGGGACAGTTACAAATCATTTCATTTTTTGTTTTTTCTTTCTTTTTTTCTTTTTTGCAGAAAATTGTGAGAATATAAAAATATAGAAAATTTTTGCAAACCATACAGATTTGATTTAGACTCATCTACATACCTTTTGCTGAAAAAATTGTTTATGCATAATTTAAGAACACACAATTCATACCCAAATCTATATATATAAAGCAGAGGTTGTAAGTTTGTATGCGCTCTATAGAAAAGTTTATTTCAAGCTGGAGATTCCT
>JANHJO010004665.1:33000-44787 GCA_032468235.1 Pseudoxyrhopus heterurus | reverse complement strand
ATCTTTTTGGATTGTTCCTATGCAATATATCTAAGCAAACATTTGTTCCACTGATCATTTCTGGGCAAAAGACACGAATCCCTAGACTGCAAAAAAAAAAAAAAAAACCACAGAGGCAGCTGTTGATCATTACATAGAGTCATCTTGCTTAAGCAAACCACTGTTGGAAGATTTCTTGAGGAAATGGCCTTGGCTTATAATGCATCGCAGTGTAATGAAAGCAAAGCTGTTGGAATTAGAGCATTCCTTTTTAGAGCATATTTATTGTGCAACTGAATCCTTGCTTCTTTCCTCAGTCATTTAACGAGTTTCTGTTGATTATAGATAATGTACAGTTATAATTATGTGTGTGCTTATTTGTTGCTTGTATCCAAGAATAATCTGCCCTGGCTGAATGGATTATAATGGATCTTGAACCAGAGTTTTCACCCCCAAGCATGTGAGCTAAGAAAAAGTTCTTGTTGTAGAGTCATGTACAAAGTGTTTTCTCTGCATCCTGGTTCAGTATTTGAAAGGAGACTTTGAGGTCTGAAGGTGTCACTTTCATGAACACGGAGTGGAATGACAGATTTGCTTGAGAGAAACTCAGATTCAAAAAGCTCATTTAGCCATTAAAGTCAATGGCCCGGTTGAAATGCCACAGTATGCCTCTTCTTTGATGAGTTTTAAGCTAGTCACAATGTCAAATATCATACCTATACGTTGAGTTCATTTTTAATTTATAGTTATACTTTTTTCTATATTTATGTCCGGCCTTTCTTCTGGATATTCAAGGAGATTCAGAGAAAGAGCTCTCTTTGTTTACCCATCATACAACAATTTTAAGAGGTAGGGTGGATTGAAAGACAGTTGACTAGGCTAAAGTCAACAAATGAACTTCCACAACTGGGGATGGACTTGAACTTGAGTCTCCCAATAACTTGTGAGCCATGGTGGTGCTGTGGTTAGAATGCAGTATTGCAGGCTAATTCTGCCAACTGCCAGCAGTTCAGTCATGACTAGCTCAAGGTTGACTCACCCTTCCATCCTTCTGGAGTCAGTAAAATGAGGACCCAGATTGTTGGGGACAAATATGCTGACTCTGTAAACTACTTAGAGAGGGCTGTAAAGCACTATGAGGTGGTATATACTATAAGTCTAAGTGTTACTGCTATTAACCACAAATCCTGGTCCAGTAACTTAACCACTATAACTCACTGAATTTGTGTTTGGGTGATTCCTGGATGATCGAGAGCAGTCCTATAATTTCTCTTACATGGAGAGAGATTTACTTCTCATACCTGAAGAGGAAACATGTCTATAAAGGCCACAGAAAGGAAACATCAAATAACTGGTCAGGAATCCCACTCCTAGCACTATGATCTCACTGTGAAAGATATCGAATATTGGAATGACCAGATGTTCAAATAAAGACAACTGTTATTACCAAAGTGCAAAACTGATCATTTCTTGGAATTGTAAATTGGAGGATTGTCTGGGAAATGTTGGCTAAAGTGAAAAATTTCAAAAGCCTTCTGGAAGATGGCAATGGCGACGTTGCCAAGATTTGGGCATGGATTTGACCTCTTCAAATCAAGCTCAACCCAACTGTGATTTGACCCAATTCCTGGTCAAAAATAGGGCAGCAAAATAGACCTTCTGGTGTAGACAATGATCCTCTCCAATGCACAACTGTCTGTTGATGTGCTGATGTTTTCCAAGCCAATAACTAGATGTAAATGTTTATGGAGAATAAAAATAGAGTTTAAATAAATCTTAATGCATCTCGCTATTTTTAACTCGACTTTCTCTTGCTCTGTTTTTCAGCTTCCACCTCGAAATGCTTTTTTTTTTTCACTCTCCGCCTCCCTTTTTCCAAACTTACACATGGCTACTTCTTTACGATTTTATTTCTTCATCTTCCACATCAAAGCTATGGTAGTCTATAGAAAGCAAATTAGGAATGCATTATTTTCCATGAAAAAAGTCTCAGTGCGACTTATAATTCTATTTTTTTTTCCTAGCGTGTAGAATAACATAAATCAAAAGAAGCAATAGTCTACCTTGTGTTTTGACTACTTTGACCCTCTTCAACCCCTGCCAATTTTTATCTCATTTTTGTTTAACTTTGTACATCAGAGTTTAATTTTAAAGCTGGTCCAGAAGACAGTGATGTATAGGTTACATCAAGTATAGCTTAAATTACCCTCTCCCCAGTGATTTGAAGCTGGAGGGGGGGATCACTCCTGCAATGGGATATCAGTATGAAAAAAAGGAATGGACAATACCTGCCCCCTGAACTGACCCATCTTTTGCTACAAAAAATATTTTTGGCAGGCTATCATTTATTGATTGTTTTAGATTTTAAAAGACCTTTTCAACTTTTGTTGAAGTTTGTTCCATATATATTTTTGGATAGAGGACAGATAGATAGATAGATAGATAGATAGATAGATAGATAGATAGATAGATAGATAGATAGATAGATAGATAGATAGATAGAAAATAACAATAATAATAAAATAAAATAAAATAGGGCTTATGGCCATGACAACATTGCAGAAAATTTTGGGGATCCAAAGTAGGGACAATAATTGGAGCTCCAGAATCTTGACCAATATTCTATTAACAAGTTCTCATTCTCATTCCAGATTTTTTTTAAATCATTGTTTCCCCTAGATTTTATACATGAACTCCAGCTGTTTTGGAAGAGCTGCGGTGTCTTGGAATGAAAGACACCAATAAAAGTTATGGCTCACTATTAATAAACACTTAAATGCCAAGCATTGTGCTTGCTATTATATCGATCATTAAAACGATTGCATTTACAACAGACAGGCAAGGAAGGCCAGGTTAGAAAAAGAGGTGGAGATGAAGACAGATGGCACTCAAAGGGAAGAAGAGGTGAAAACTAATGTATGTCTCCCATTTGCCAGGGTCTTGTGCTGGAAGGGGATCTAAGATGAATTTATGGGATCTGGTGACTGTCTGCGTGGTGCTACTCAACTCGATCTCGACCTTTCCGCTTCCCGCTGGTAAGAGACCTCCTGAAAAGGCCCGCTCAGTGCTAGGAAGAGCTGAAGAAGACCTCACTACCAGCAGGCTGCTGAATCCCTACGCTGGTCAAATGGATTGTAAGCACACATTCCACTTTCTTGCTGCCACTTCTTATTATTTTTTTTACAGCTGCTTACTGGCCTTCAGCTTTTCTTTTCTTTTCTTTTTTTTCATTTTGAGATGATCTGGTCAGTTCTGCTCGCCAACAGAGACTCAGATGGGGATAGGCAGATGGGGGCTAAGGAAGAAACAGCCATTGTTGCCCCATAGCCAAAGATAAACTAAGACTAAAGGCATTCCTACAAATTAGTATGATGCTAGTGGGTGTTGCTTTGCTCTTCAGCAATGTATCGTTGTTGTTTTTTAAACTAGTCTTTTCCAAGTTGGGTTGGTCAGGAAGCTTGGGTCTCCTCTATGAATTGTTGAACGGAAGCCATGTTGCCGAGAATATTTCCTTGAGATTTCCTTCGGATCAAGAGCCTTACAATTTATAGTTTTATGGTCTTATTTATTTAAGATCTACTGAATTCAGCTGGGCCGATTCCCACATGCATTGAGTTGCATCCCGGAAATGAAAGTCGGATTTTCTTGAAATTAAATTAATTCCGATTAATCTTGGGATTTTCATGATGAAATGAAATATTCTCACTGACAATATACTGCTGACTGTCTTGGAACGTATGTAGTGCAGGCTTCTCCATTCACTTTCCCTCCACATGTATGTGGAAGTATGGATAGAGTAAGGAATAGGATTGTACTGCAATCTGTACCCAGGGAAGGCCATGTTTGACAGGGGTGTCAAACTCGATTTCATTGAGGGCTGCATCAGGGTTGCGTTTGACCTCGGAGGGCCGGAGGGTGGGTGTGGCCATGGTGAGTGTGGCTGGGGTGGCATGGGCATGGGCATGGTGGGCATGACACGGGACTTGTTTCAGGGGCACCTGTCGTGCCCATGTGCTAATGCAGGACTTTCCTGAGACCCTCCCTCACTCTCATTATACTCTTCCTTTCTTCATTCATTCCTTCATTCCTTTTCTTCTTTTTCCTTCCCTCTTCATTCTCCTTTCTTCTTCCTTCTTCTTTCCTTATTTTTCCTTCCTTGCTCTCTTCCCATCTTCCCGTCTTTTTCTTTGTCTTTCCTCTTTCCCTTTCTCCTTTCCTGACCCTTCTTGCATTCTCAAATCCAAAAGGGGAGACATTTCTCCTTTTGTTTTGTTTTTAGTTTGTTTTGATAGCCCATTACCAGCAAAAAATGGCAGTTTTTGCTGGTAGAGGCACTGCGGGTCAGTCCTTTGCTATTTCCAGGCCGGCCCCACAGGCCAGATTTAAGCACCCCATGGGCAAGATCCTGTCCAAGGGCCTTGAGTTTGACACCCCCGTTCTATAACATTCATGCAGTTGGTGATGTATGTTTAATTCCTTCATGCTTTCAGGAACTCTGATCACTCCAAGGCCTTTCTTCACATGAAGGAGATAATATGGCTATAATGGCTTGCTCAACCTTCCATGTGATCCTTCCAACAGATGGTAGGGACTTGAATGTGCCAACACTAGAACAAGACATAGTGCTGCTTTCTTTCTTTCCCCCCCCCCCCCCACATTCGCTGAATAAATGAGAATGAACCTGTCCTTGTTTCTGTTTCCTGGAGTGCTACGCTGCATTAGAATTTAATATTATTTATGTGGAAGCAATCTGCCTTTTTCCTCAAAAAAAAACTTTGAAAGGATAATGCTTTTCTAGTGAAGCTTATAGATCGGAGTTTCTCAACCTTAGCAAATTTAAAACGTGTGGACTTCAACTTCTAGAACTGTTGGCTGGCTAGGGAATTCTGGGGCTTGAAGTCCACACATCTTAAAGCTGCCAAGATTGTGAAACACTATTGTGGATAGTTATGCCTTGCAATGGCTTTGCCTCACTCTGTTGTAACACAAAGAGGACCAAGGAGCAGCTTCTTATGTGCAAATGAGATAGACTCCATGAGTTGTAACCACCTCTTGGGCTCCTTGGGTGGGTTTTATTGTGCTTGTAGCAAATTATACAGTAGTCTTCAACTGTTGCTTTCTGGTGACATGGGGATTCTCAGCCATTTTTGCCTCCTCAGCATCTTTTCAACAGATGCAAAACCACATCTGCATTCTTCCACTTTTCTGCCTTGTCTGTTCCTCCTTTTCTGTCTTTCCACTGGAATCTTTCCTGGGTTTCCCTCTTCACTTTTTCTTGGAAGGAAGCCACAGGAATGATGCAAGTTAGCCAAAATGTTTAAACTTTTGTCATTCTTTCTTCCTTCTACCACACTAACTACTATAATTCTTCAGTTGTTGACTGTTTGTCTCAATTGTTGATTCTTTTCTGTATGATGAAGCCATTCATATCCAAATAGACGTTCTAGAAAGTCTCGGGTTTCTTTGTCTTTAGAATCCCTCTTCAGTGGCTTTAGGGAAATATGGCAATGTAATGAAAAGTCACAAATAAAAATTTCTGACAATAAATGCCAGAAGTAAACTGTCATTGTCCAGTCAATTATGATAGTCGCTGTTAGTTATTCCTTGTAAAGTGGTTTAAATCATAATTACTTTCTTCATACATCAACTTAATGTTGTGAAAGCTGGGCTAGGAAATAACTATTTGCAAGGAGGCTCATCAATCATTTTTTTAGCAAAAAATTATATCTAGATTAATCTTGGCGTTTCTTTATAGTTAAATTCGAGAATGAGTTAAAATTAATTTAGTATCTTCTGAAACTTCAAGTTTCCCTTGATCACACTATTGCTGCTTGTTTTACAAGTTGAATAAATGTAGAAAATGTGATATAACATAGTCATTGATATTTTTTGTCTAGTCGACCACAACCAGTTATATTTGCAGTTGCTTTCTTCCTCCACAATATACATTAAATATGTAAGGTAAGGTTTGCTCAGTCAATATATATCACTGAGCAAAAATCAAGCTTCATGAAACAGCATTATAGCATAACTAGCTGCTCTCACTAAGCCTCTCCAGAGACTAGGGGAGACAGAGCCATGTTGGCGCAGTGGTTAGAATGCAGTATTGCAGGTTAACTCTGCCGACTGCAAGCAGTTCGATTCTCACTGGCTCAAGGTTGACTTCCATCATTCAGAGGTTGGTAAAATAAGGACCCAGATTATTGGGGGCAATATGCTGACTCTGTAAACCGCTTAGAGATATATAAGCGGTATATAAGTCTAAGCACTATTGCTATTTTAATCTGTCCTCCCAATTAATATTTCATAAACTGGAATAACTATTAATTAATGTTATATAAGCTTTGAGGCAGGTTTTGATTCAAAATACATATGGTTTGGATTGGGATTGTCTCTATTAGCTGCTGTTTCCATGGATTGCTCATGTGCACAATGATACTGCTGACGTTGTACACAAAATTATGCTTCTGAACCCCTCAATCTCCCTGTTGAAAAGATATACTATGTATGAAAATGTCTAGGATCTTTCCAAACAATTAAGGATAGAAGGCCTTCTATCTTTCTTTCCCTGCACAGGTAGAACGTGATCCGTTTACATTGAAATTGGGTAAAATTTTCAGTTTTTTTCTTAATTAAAAAAAACCCCTATTGAGCATTCTTATGTAAAAATTGACACATCTATGTACCATTTATCGTTTTGCATAATTGAGTGCGTAATGCGGTGGATTATAAAACTGGACTTTGTTTGTTTCAGAGGCATAAGCAACTAGGAGTATTTTTAATTCTCGTTACATTCAACAAGTAGAGCTAATGTGGCACATGGGGTTTCAGTGGTCTGGCCTGGTGGCTGTTCCGCTGATATGAGCCAGCTATTGGAGAAAGTAAAAGGAGGAAAGGCAGCTCGATTTTGGCCTTGGAAGAGAAGCTGCATTTATCACAAGGCCTGATGAGCTGCTCTGGCTGGCCAGGGCTGTTGTGAAGAGATTTTGGAGACAGCAGGCCCATTGTTTCAGTCTGCTAGATAGCTGGGGTGGTGGGGTGTCACCCACCTCCGCTGTGGGAGTCATGCTACTAATTTGACTAAAAAGAGAACAGAGAAGGAGGAGAAGGGAGAGAAAAAATCTGTGCACAAAATTAACGGAATGGCTGGAGAAGAAAGTTGAAGAGAGAAGTTAAGTGTGTGGAAAAAGAGAAGGTCCAGGGAAGAAGGAGATGAACAGCTGTTCGTGGCAAAGCCCTGGTCTCTGGGGAAGGATTGGGCAGATGACCCTGAGAAAGATTCTTCCCCCAGCGGAGAAGCAGTAGATATTCAGCTGAGCAGGAGAAGATCAAGCCGTGTTTAGAATGATATTGTAAAAGGGGAAGGAATTGAGGAAAAAGAGAGGAAGCAAGAAAGACACAGATGGATAGTCTCTGGGGGACATAGGAGGATCCAGTATTGTGCTATACACCTGTCCTAAATACATGCTGTAAATAACATCACTGTATAGCAAAATGCATATTTTTCTGTGTCAACTGCCCCCCTTGTAAAACAATACACCTCTAGTTCAAAAAAGGAACTTCATCACACTGTAACAGATTGGCAGCAAATGTGGCAGAATTCCTTCAGTATTTTATCTCCATCGTTACTGGCACCAAGCAAATCATGAGGCATATTGGTGGAACTAACATGTCCAGCTTTGGATATAACCATACATAAGGGAGAAAATCCAGAAGGAAAAGGACTGTATCTTCTGTAGGAGAAATCTTGTACATCATATTTGCACAGCAACCCTGCACAATTGTGGCAAATCAGCTGTTCAATAGAAAAAGTCAGGTCAAAATCCATTCTTCTTCTTTCCCAAATAGTTGATTGGTATAGTTGCTGATTCTCTAACAACCTACCAGCTGGATTGATAGAAGGAACTGTCTGCATTGCACCTACAGGCTGGTAATTCCTCATCCAATTAGAGCAGGGATATCAAACTCAAGGCCCATGGGCTAGATCCGGCCCTTGGGGTGCTTTAGATCTGGTCTGCGTGGCCGCCCTGGAAATGAGCATGCAAGAAAGGAGAAAGGGAAAGAGGAAAGACAAAGAAAGACCCTCCATCTGTGGAGGGTTGTTTTGAAGAACAAGAGACTGGATACTTACCTTCCATGGATGATTTAATTGGTTTTGCTACACATTGCAGAGGGTTTGACTAGATGAGCCTTGTAGTCCCTTCCAATTCTACAATCTTCTGGTTCTAACTTGTCAGTTCAAATTCCTTCTTAGTCACTGCCATGTCTGCAAAGCAGGTTGGAATATTTGGAATATCTTAGTTTTATACAAGCCAGCTATGTAGGCCAGAGCAGGAAATCAACTCTATAGGCAGGCTAAAATTACTTTGATATGGGATATAATAACAGAACCTTGGAAATCTAATTGTGAAGTATTTCCTTTTCCTTCTTATACCCATGTGAATTAGGGAGGAGTCTATATGATCCGCCTCTGCATACTTTCTGCTTGGTTAGGACTTAAGCTACCTTTTTCTTCTCCTTGCTTTGATGACAGATCTGGCTTATTTATGTCAAGGTCAACTTTCTTACTCATCCTTCAAATAGTTCAGTTATTAGGAAGTTTTCTGCTTGCTTCCATACTTTCTGCATATACCAGGGTTATTTTCATTATTGTTGATTATGACTACCAGAATTCCTAATCATTGCACTCAGTCTTTGAAAATGGCTTGAATCCAGGCAGATGTTTTCCAGTAAATCAGGAGTGGTAATCCTATGGTAATCCTATGAACCATGGGCTAGATGTGGCCTGAAGACCTGTTTTACAGATCTCATATTTTCCTTTGGACTAGTTATGTTCAAACTTTAGAAGTTTGAAAGTTTGAAAAGTTTAAAAGTAAGATCGGTTGTATTTTGAGGCTTAGTGCATTTTTTTTGTGTGTAAATCCATCCTGAATAAATTTGAAGGCCAACATTTCAATCCTGTTCACGGTGTCATTGCCATGCTCCAAATAAAAATGTCCTTCTCCCCCAGCTGTAATTTGTGCCCATTTTTATATTAAAAGGTGGAAAACAATGCTCAGACAGTTGTGGAAATGGAATAGAACGATGAATAGGCAATTTACAGAGTGTCATAGACAAGGAATAGACCAATTTTCTGTAATCTGAACCCTCCAAATGTATCAGATCACCACTTTCATAATTCCCAGTGGTTCTCCTGGATAGAAATTACAGTTGTACTCCAATGCATTGGGAATATCAAATTAAGGAAGTTTTCTGTCTGTTCAGGAGTGACTAGGTGCTGTGAGAATACATCACAGTCTAATATTTCACTTAATCTAGTTTTCCATGGAAACACTTAGTCAACCAATGGATATGTATTAAATAGGTTAGCCTGTCCTATGGACCTCTTTAAACACCAGAAGTAATGTTGGAATTTTCACAATCACCTTATACAACGTCTGTACCTAAATGAAGAAGAAGGCAGCAATGGATTTTCTTGGCTTGTTAAAAATGTGTTAATCCTTGTGAATTTTGAATATACGCCTATAGAACATATATTTTGTTAAACCGGTATGATCATGGGATAATTTGGGTCCAGTTGAGCAGAGTTTCCTTTTGGTTGTTTATATTATATTTTATATTCTGTATGTCATATTTATGTATTGTACAATATCTGTTTTAACAATATGGTTCTTGTTTGGTTTATGGCTTGTGTTTTGTTAGTGTATATCACTCAGAGTCTCATTGTTGAGTTGGGTCCAGTAATAAATCCAGTAATAAATAAACTTTTAAAAATTGAATTTTGCAGCCTTTAACGTATGCAGTTGTCACTCCCAGATTTAACCATGTGCCTGCTAGAAATTTCAGTAAGTAAGATAATTTTCTCCATGTGAAATAAGATGGATATGCAATCATTTGACAAATTGTTTTTCTCCTTTTCCCAACAGCTAATATGCCTGTGGATTATCCCAGCCAACTTGAGGATGTGATGGATTTTATTCAAACCACTTTAAAAAGACTGAAGAGGTCACCAGATAAACCACGTTTCTCCAAACGGGAAAGAAACCGGCAAAATGCAGGAAGGAACAATAATTCCAACAACAGGAAAGGACGGAGAGCTCAAAGGCTCAAATCTCGGGATTGTGTCTTAAGTGAGATTCACTTAAATGTGACTGACTTAGGTTTGGGATACACTACCAAAGAAGAATTGATTTTCCGTTATTGTAGTGGTTCGTGCGAGACTGCTGTAACCCTGTATGACCAAATTTTAAACAATTTAACCCAAAATAAAAAGTTGGTCAGTGACAAAATCAGGCCACAGCCTTGTTGCAGACCCATTGCTTATGATGATGACCTTTCATTTTTGGACGATGACCTATCAACTTATCACATACTGAGGAAACATTCCGCTAAAAAATGTGGGTGCGTTTGATGTCCTTGTGTGTTTGGACACAGCTATGATATTGCATTCCTGCTAAAAGGGGCAACGAAGGGGACCAAGGCTCCCGAGGAGAGAAAAGATTGGCTTCAAATGAAGGAAGAGGACCAAGCAGACCGGAGAACAACAGCTGTGGGAGCCTGGTTGATGGAAATCCAGCAAAAGGATAGTTGGTGAAGCTACGGCATGATGGAGCTTTTGGTTTCTACAGGAAGGCAAATACAGTAGACATCAATGCTCAGGGGCCGAGATCCAGGATGAATGGGAATTATTTTACACCATTGGTTTTGAGGTGATCCACCACTGGCAAAACTTGGCTGAACAGGTGCTTATCAACACAAAGCTCCTTTCCTTCTTTGTTTTTTCCCCCCAAATGGAAGTTAAACTAATGATCGCAGGCCTTCATCCCGATCTGGAGGCATAATCTGTCTTTCATATTGAGAAGAACATGTTTCAGGATCAGCTGCAGGGGCTTCTCGTGGGGCTGGAATCAACAATGTCAGAATGGCCACCATGATCGGATGGCTGGAGTTCCAACCCTTTTTAAATATGTCTGATGCATGTTAAAAAGGAACGATGCTTTGGTTATCCAGCCCTAGCCATGATTTTGCTCTTGTTAATCTCTCCCCTCTGATCCAAACCTTCCCTAATCTTGCATCCTCCAGTCGCTATGGACTGGGTTTCCAGAATTCTTTATAATGGCCATACTGGCTGAAGGATTCTGAAAACTGAGATCCCAGGTTGAGGAAGGCCACTGTCTGAGCAATCCCAAGGAATTTATTGGGATATTTGAGATGCAAGAGTGGAATATATAGAAATGTTATAATGGATAAAACACACTTGATGAAAGGAGGAAATTATCCTAGCAGAACTCTCCGTTCATACAAATTGCTGGCTAAATTTGTCCAGCTTGAGAACGGACAGTTCCCAACAATTCACTCAGCACTTTTTTTGATACTTGTTTATGGAAAGCTTAGCAATTGTAGACCTTTGTCTTCCATTGCTAATAGTCCCTTTTAGAAATCCTTCACAGAAATCTAAACTTGAAATTCTGCGCCTGATTTACAGACCACTTAGCTAAATTGTACATCACAACATCCCTCTTTTTTGTGATGTAAAGCTAATAACAAGCTTCTTTTCCTGTGCCTTATGAATAATGCAGAATTATTCTACCCATATCAATCAGTCAGAAAGCAGACTCACAACAGAGTTCCCTAGTTACAAAGCTTCAAGTAGAGTTACATATGCAGGTAGTCCTCGACTTACAACAGTTCATTTAGTGACCGTTCAAAGTTACAACGGCACTGGAAAAAAGTGACTTAGGTCACATGATCAAAATTCAGATGCTTGGTAACTGACTCATACACACACACACACATACATACATAAAT